>VDFB02000013.1:132805648-132837599 GCA_007258455.2 Sequoia sempervirens | reverse complement strand
TCTTGAAATGTGAATTTGCAATTTAACATGAAATGGCTATGAAGAATGTAGATCTAGATCTTGAATTACATATGGAACAATGCTTAACTTGGATCTTGAATACTTCATCACAACACTAGCTCAACAACATGATTGATACTTTATGCCCTTGACATGATAATGGATCTTGAATTGCTGCAACAAATGATGAAGAAATCTATCCTTGAATGCCTTAAAAATGCTCTTGTAAACTCTTTGATCCTCTTGTGAGGTCTTAGGATGCTTGATTATTGATTGCTTAGGTTGATATCATGAATGCTTAGGTGAAATAATGATTTGAAACTAAAATGGTCAAAAATGGCTGCTTTATGGTTTAAAGGGCATAGAAGAACACATTCTCCTAACATTCATTCATTGAAGGGAAACCCTAGAGATCTCAATCTAAGATATGCAAAGGACAAATATATCTTGTAATAGGGCTGTCCTAGGGTCTGATTATAAACTAAAGAGGGGTTTACCACCAAGCTAGGGCTTCAAAAAACTAATGAAATGCAAGACTTAATGCTTAAACCTAGTATGATGCAAGACTTTACTAAATGACTTGAAAATGCATGTAAAACATAACAAAAAGGTGGAAAATTAGAAGTGTGCACCTAGAAACCTAAAGAAGATTGGAATGAGCTCTGAAATCTTAAAATTTTTGGAATTAGGGCACACTTGGACTCGTACACTAGTCTGGGCATACCAGTCCTAGACTAGTGATTTTGTCCTTGAACATGTTTCTGATAGTGTAGATTCAGGATCTGCAAAAAATTGATTTTTTTTCCTATAGTAGGACTCATATGCCACTTCTGGCGTATCAGTCTTGTTCCATCGATCAAACCCCTAGTTCATAATTAAACCTTGATAGAAACAAAGAATCATGAATCTAAATGTGAACATAAATCCTAACCTTAAGTGTGTCTAAGATTAGGAAATATGAAATGTAATGCAACCCTATTTTATCATGCTATAATGAGATGCAAGAATGAAAAATGGACATGAAAGACTCACTTTGAGAGATCCCTAATCACCCAAATGAGTCCTAATAATGTATGTACCATCCTTAGGCTGAATGTAGAGTGATAATGGGCGATGAAATCACTTAGGAAACAAGTCATTAAGCTTGTCTTGATGGCTAGTTATATCTCCCCAACCTAGAATCCATCATGATTCACCATTGACAACCATAATCAACCCTTGAAAATGCTAGATCTTGGATGAAAGTGAGCTTGAAGACATGCAAAAACACATTAATTTTGCTCCAAGGCTTCAACTTTTCTGATTACTTGTTCTTGAATGCTTTTGTGAAAAATTCTTGAATGTTATTGAATGCTTGAATCTTGAAATTGCTCTTCTATATTATTGCTTAGATGAAAAATGACTTTAGAAGCTTGTTTATATAGGCAATACACCTAATTTACCATTATTTAGATCTCAAAAGCCGACATCAACCAAACATTTGAATTAAAATCTTAAATTTCTTGCTCAAACCCTACAAAGGGCCCTTGAGAGGGACTCATATGCCACTTGTGGTGTATGGGTCCCACCTAGGGGGACTTATATGCCCAAGGTGGCGTATGAGTCCCACCCTAGATTTTTGGGATGGGTTGTTAAATTTTTTGATGTTTTTATGGATTTTGTTAGGTTTTTAGTTGAAATAACCCTCAAGATCCAAAATAAAGGGTTTTAGGGGCTTATTAATGATGAATTAAAGGGTAATTAATGCAAGGGTACTAAAATAGGTTTAGATTAAATGAGAAATTGTGCTATCTCTGAGAAAGGAGTATAATTTTTGTGATTACATCTAGCCCCCACTTTAGCACCCATATGACTTTGCGTGCATATGTAAGCTAAAGGAATCCTAAACAATGATCTTCATTTTAGAAAATGATACTTATAATGTGAGAAAATGAATCCCCCACTGTAGCTATCGACAAAACCATAATGTTAGGAACCACATCCTACAACATAAGTTCATTAGTTGTCCAAAATTCCTCTTATGTAACTTCTTTATGAAATTGAATTCAAGGGTAGATGTATGCTCCCTTGATTTTGCTTGCTTTATGGAGGTGGAATCAAGGTAGCAATCTAGCCACATTGAATTGGATAGTTGTATCATAGGCTATTTCCAAGTACCATATTGCATAATGATAAACATTTGATGAGAATGAGAGTGGAATCACGATTCCAATGCAACAAACAACATAAAAAACATAGCTCTCTAGCCCCCATTATGTTGATTTGAATGAAAGGAACTTTTAACCCTAATATAGTAAAACCCTAATTTTAACATATATAAGAGTAAAAAGTGAAGTAATTATTGATTATTTTGTCTTTTACCTTCTTGCAATTTGACTTTGTTTAAGAGCAGGTGAAAATGTTGAGCTGATGAGAGTATAGGCCCCTGAGGCTCGATACGCTGTGAGAGGAGGTAGTGCAAGGTGACCTTCAACACTAGGTGGGTTGATTTTCTATACCTTAGTGGTGTAGGAGCATCCTTGGGTCATGGAAATCTTGCATCACCCAAAATATTTTCATTTCAGTTTGAATCTGTTTTCAATCAAGTTTGTAGATCCGGTAGTTCTTCATGTTTGTCAGACCTCACAGATCTGTGTGTTCATCATGGACATGTTCATTTACCTTATTCTAGATTTTGAGCATGATTAGTTTATTTTTCGATAAGTTATCACTTCCAGAGTGTTTGGTAGTTCCTTGATCCGACACTGGAATAGTTTTCAAAGCCCAATGACTAGTTGGATTGTTTGTGGATCATCTCCGTTGTTCACAAATCATGGCAATGTTTTTTCAAATGTTCTTTGGGTGTCCTCGACTTTCGTTTGGGTCCACACTTCATTTTATGCATTCACCGAGATATAATTCAAGATCTAAGGTCGACCTGTTCATGCAACCATTTATTTTCCTTCTATGGAAATTATCTTATTGTTGGCCGACACAAATGTTTCTAGATTTACGAATGTATATAAAGCATTGTAATTGATCATATGGGGGCAGTAGAGTGAGTAATCGAAGAAGAAGTAGTAGAGTTGAGATGTGTGATTTGCTTTGTAGGATTTCACTTATTTGAGGAGCGTGTAGGAAGATGTTGGTGTTTTGAGCATGTTGTATAAGGCCCGTGAGCTGAATTCTGTAAGTCTGAATGTTGTCAACTTGTTGCAATTGAATTCTTTGATAATAAGAATGTCTGAATTTGATTTTGCATCAATATTTTTTGTTGCTTTTGTTGTGTGACTCTTGCTGCACAATTTCGACTGTTCTCTTCAAGGACCCTCCGATTGTGGTTGCATTAGATGGTATCAGAGTGAGTTGCAAACCTACGAATCTAGAGATGAGAGCTGGTTGTGAACCTTGAGTGGGTTGCTGATCCTTGTGGCATTCCTTGGGTGAATCGATTGCTGATTGGAGGTAGGGTGTAGGTGTGTTCAATAGATCGTTGAGAGTGAGGCAATTGAAGACCTGCAGTTAGATTGTCGAGTTGAGGCAGTTGCACCAAGCAAGGGGATAGATGCCACTGAGAAGGATGAACCCTAGAAGAATGGAGCAGATGATGGAGGACTTTAAGAATGAGATGAGGAATGAGATCCAGAATCTCTTGGGTGGTTTGAGGAGAAACCTTGAACTAGAGGATGAATATGAAGAGGTTGTAGAAGAGCTTAAGACTAAAGATGCTGAGGGATCGATAGATGAGAGAGAAGAGAGATTGTTGAGGGAAGTTGCACAAGTAAGTAAAATTCATAAGTTGGAAGTTTCTAATTTTTCTTGTACATTGAATCTGGAGGACTTGATAGACTAGATAGGAGAATTGGAGGACTATTTTGAGCTTGAAGATATTAGGGACCCACTAAGGGTTAAGCTAGCATAGACTAAGTTGAAATGACATGCTATTTTATGGTGGAAAGAGTTGCAGAAGGACAAAGTGGAGAATGGTGAGGCAAGAATCACTCAGTGGAGACAAATGGTTGCAAGGTTAAAAGCTAAGTTTGTTCCGGAAGACTATGAGTTGGAGCTATTTAGGAAGTTGCAGGACTTGAAGTAGAAGGACATGAGTGTGAAGGAGTACACTAAAGAATTCTACAGGATGACAATTAGATCTAGACACAAAGATATGACCAGGAAGAAGGTGGCTAGATATATAAATGGCCTTAGATCCAATATTCAGGATGAGATGAGTATGTTGAGGATTTCTACAGTTGAGGATGCCTTTCAATATGCTCTTAAGGCTGAAAATAAAGTGAAGAAAAGACAACAACATTCCCCTAGAAGGAAGGAGAGACAAATGAGTAGTAGCAAGGAGAAGCAGATAAGTGAAGAAGAACCCACATCCAAGTGGAGTAAAGAATCAGACCAAAAGTTGCTGAGGAGAGGAAATAGCAGTAAAGAGTTCTCGGGAAAATGTTTCAAATGTGGAGAATTTGGACATGGATCTTTTGAGTGTCCTGAGGGATCAAGTAAAGGGACTGGTAAGAAGAATTTTGTGGCACATGAAGAGTAGGTAGTAGAAGGGATAGAGCCTAAATAGGGTGAATCTCTTATGCTTAGGAAATTTTTGATGAGGCAGAACAGGGAAAAGGTGGACACTTCGTAGAGGAAGAATCTTTTCTGGACTATATGCAAATCAAGAGGTAAGTGTTGTAATGTTATTGTGGGTAGTGGAAGTATTGATAATTTGGTATTTGAGGAGATGGTGGAGAAACTTGGTTTGAGGAAGTTTCCACATCCTTGTCCTTATAGGATAAGTTGGTTACATAATGATCATATGGTGGAGGTGAAAGATCAGTGTTGGGTGAACTTTAATATTGGCCCTTTTAGAGATGAAGTTTTGTGTTATGTTTTGTCTATCAGTGCCTATCATGTTTTGTTGGGCAGACCTTGGCAGTTTGATAGAGGAGCAATCTATGATTGCAGGAGAAATCTGATCACTATAGAGAAGGATGGACAAAAGTTTTATCTTGCTCCCTTGAAGAAGATAGAGGAAGGAGTGAGGAACTTGAGTCTTGTGAAGAGTTTTAGTGCTAAGAAGTAGGATACAAAGGTTTCATTGAGGGGTGAAAGGGATTTGAAAGAGAATCCTGTGAAGGAAGGTGAGAGCAAGGTGATACCAAAAGAGTGTGAAGGAAGGATTGTGCAACAAAAGACTTGGGTAGAAAATGAGGAGGTAGATAAGATGAAGCCCAACATGAGAGGTAGGATAGATGGACATAAGAAGGTAGGTGGTAGTAAGCATCCCTTGCTACCTTGTGTGGGTATGAAGCATAAAGTTGAATAGAAGGAGGGTCTGAAGAATCCGATAGGGAAAATAAGAGAGGATAGGAGGAGGAGAAGTACAGACAGAGAAGATATTTGGATCAAGAATGAGCATGCGATCTATATCATGAACCCAGCTTGATGTTCATGAGTTCCTCTCATGGAACATATTTTCTCACTAGGGGTGTCTGATGCAGGAGCATCCTTGGGTCATGGCAATCTTGCATCACCCAAAATATTTTCATTTTAGTTTGACTCTTTTTTCAGTCAAGTTGGTAGATCCGGTAGTTCTTCATGTTTGCTCATCAAACCTCGTGGATCTGTGTTCATCATGTGTATGTTCATTTACCTTATTCTATATTTTGAGCGTGATTGGTTTCTTTTCTGGCAAGTTATCGCTTCCGGAGTGTTTGGCAATTCCTTGATCTGACACTAGAATAGTTTTCAAAGCCCAACGGCTAGTTGGATTGTTCGTGGATCGTCTCCGTTGTTTGAAAATCATGGAAGTGTGTTTTCAAATGTTCTTTGGGTGTCCCTAGCTTTCGTTTGGGTCCACACTTCATTCTATGCATTCACCGAGATATAATTCAAGATTTGAGGTCGACCTGTTAATGCAACCATTTTATTTTCTGACCCAGGTGGATCTCCATAACTTGGAAATTGAAGTGTTCTAGTTTCTCCCAGAAGCGACCCCATCATAGAGAGCTCGAACTGAATCTGGCGCAACTTGAATGGGTGGAGAAGGAGTTTGTTTCCTCAAGTTATGTGTAGTCAAAGATTTGGTCAAAATTGGACCAAGAGGTTGTCCAGAAGGCAAAAAAGTTTACTGAATCAAAATCAGTCGGAAGTTGTGTCAATTCGAAGGGCTCGATGATACGAACCCAACAATGTTCGTTTTGTTAAAATTTGAG
Source organism: Sequoia sempervirens (assembly GCA_007258455.2). Taxonomy (NCBI): domain Eukaryota; kingdom Viridiplantae; phylum Streptophyta; class Pinopsida; order Cupressales; family Cupressaceae; genus Sequoia; species Sequoia sempervirens. Next base: position 132,831,405 of record VDFB02000013.1, on the reverse strand, counting down.
CTTGTATGCGAAAGATATCACCGGTCAACTTAGGTACTAGGGACGAGAAAAAATGTAGAAAATTAATCATCACCAAATTGATCAAAGTCAATGTCATCATAGAGAGCTCATTAAGAGCTTTCCAACGGTTTTCATTTCATCGAAAATAGAGCATGTATGCGAGAGTTATAGCTGGTCAAAGCTTGCAGTTGACCAAGGGTACCATGTGGTACGACTAATGACGTCAACATGAGTTAGCAAGTTCGTACAGTACGAAAGATGACTCAGACCAATCAGTACATGATATGCGTCATTCGTACAATGACGTCAGTAGTACGATGGGTGACATGGCTTGGCTGACATGGACCAATGAGGTCATCACACATGGCAATGACTAGGCAGTTGATTGGGTTCCCTCAACGAATCATCAATTGACACATGGTGGCACATCAACATGCCATGTGGCACTCTATTTCTCCTCTGGTGGTGGAAATGGCGTAGCAAAAGTTCTTAGCGGGCTTGAATCCGTGACCTACTAGTTAGCGGGCTAGTCGACGACTGTTGGGCCGTCGGTTCCGGTTTAGTTTATCCCTGTGGCCGATTTCTTTGTTATCTAACCATTGGTAATCGGTTTATAAAAATGACAATTGGGAGGTTCGAATCGATAACCACCCAACTATCAAAAGGAGATCTTGCTGCTACGCCATCAGTGACATTTATAAGATATAAAGCGAGGCTTTTATATAACTATTATTTAAGTCTGAATCCCTAACTAAAAGGTTATTAGTTAGGATTCAAATCAAATAAAGACAAAGTCCCTAAACAATACAAGCCCAAAAATATAATAAAACAAGGGCTATAAAAAAAAATTAATTGTTTTATAAGGGGGGTTGTTTTTTTTAAATGGGTAAAATTCCAAATTGGAGGTTTTAGCCTTATATGGGAACTTTTGGTATAAAAGGAGGAGTGCTAGGAGGCATTTCTACTTCACATTCAGAGTTGATCATTCTCCATTGTATCCTTCTCTCCATCCCATTCTTTTGGCCTTTAAGAGCCTTTTGTGAGAGAATTTGAAAGGGAATTAGGAGAATTTGAGTTGTGATGTAATGATGTTATGAGTCTGTAGTAGGTCTTGTTCTTAGGCAAAGTTAGTTTTCTTACTCTTTGTTAATCATCCCTAGCCTTGAGAGCTTTTGAGAGGGGTTTGAGTGAGACTTTTTGGGACTTAGTGGATAGGCTACAAATATTTGTAAAGGAGTGTTACAAGAGGCTTTGTTGGAGATTGTACTGCCAATTCAGAACATTTCAATAGATTGGTCACTCAGTTGAGCTAGACCCGGAGACATAGTCCACTCGGATGAACTTTGTAATCAAATTTTTGTCTTTTTCTCTCTCTTGGTTCTATGCTTGAATTCTCTCTGTTTAATGTTCCTGTTACTCCAATGTTAATGTCTTTTCACCTTTGTGCATAATCACTTAGCAACATTTGTCATAGATCCCTTCTACATCAGATCATTTTCCTTCTTTGGAAATTATCTTATTGTTGGCCAACACAGATGTTTCTGGATTTGTGAATGTATATGAAGCATTGTAATTGATCATATGGGGGTAGTAGAGAGAGTAATCGAAGAAGATGAAGTATTAGAGTTGAGATGTGTGATCTGCTCTGTAGGATTTCACTCATTTGAGGAGCATGTAGGAAGATGTTGGTATTTTGAGCATGTTGTAATCAGGCTTGCGAGCTGAATTCTGTAAGTCCGGATGTTTCCAGCTTGTTGCAATTGAATTCTCTGATAATAAGAATGTTTGAATTTGATTTTGCATCAATATTTTGTGTTGCTTCCATTGTGTGACTCTTCCTGCATGGTTTGGATTTTTCTCTTTAAGGACCCTCCAACTGTGGCTACATTACTTAGCTTTGTTTTTTTGTATTTAATTAATATTTTATGCATTTCTAGGTTGATTTATGACCCTACAATTTTTTTTCACAAAGTGTCCCTTTTTTCACTAAGTGTCCCCTTTGTTCGCAAAGTGTCCACTTTTGTCACAAAGTGTCCCCTTTTGTTGCGAAGTGTCTCACTTTTTTGCAAAGTGTCTCGTTTCTTTGTGAAGTGTCCTAGAAGGGAAATAAACTGTCTAAGACCTTTAGAAATGTACACTAGAACAACTTTATCACACTTTTTGATTGTTGATGTATGAATTTAAGATTTTAGAATGCTTATAGGACATGTTTTTGTTAGATTCCACCCTTTTCTCGACAGTGTCTCGACAACAGACAATTTTGTCGCTTACAAGACCTCGTTTCAACATTATCAGAGGAGGAAGTTTAAACATTATAGATTACTGGATTATACTAGCCATACCTCATGCCTCCCATGAGGTACCATGACACCATGCTAATGGCATTAGCTAAGAGATGGGATGTTGACACCTATACATTTCACCTTCCTACGGGTGAGATGACCATCATCCTGGAGGACATTCATTGCATCCTTCAGGTTCCTATTCAGGGTGAGACCATGCGCTTTGCAAGTGAGCGGTCATATTTACAAATGTGAGCTGATATGGGATACTGCTTGGATGGATCGGTTTGAGAGGAGATCATGGGGCCACACATCAACCTATCATGGCTACTCTATGCATGATCTTCACTCTTGAGGTGGATTATGATCTTTACAGTAGCAATATTACTCATCCCTAATGGCCAAGGAGCGCACCTAGATGGAGGCCTAGTTCACATGATTAGACAGATGGAGCACCACAAGACAATATACGCCTGGGGCCACAACAACCTAGCTCATTTGTATTATGATCTCAAGAGGTTTGCATATCGTGAGGTGGACAGTATGGTGCATTGTACAATGCTACAAGTGTGGTGTCTAAAGAATATCACATGCACTAGACCGATAGGATTCCCTTTAGTATCTGCCATTGGGTACCCTCCTGCCTTCAATTATCCACTATGACAGGCATGGCAGGTTGAAGATCTTTTATATTAAAGAGTGAGACTTGACCGCCTTGATCAAGAGGAGGTCTTGTGGACACCTTACCAGCTGATACCACAACGACTGGATGAGACTTGTCAGCTGAGGAGGATGTAGAGGGTTAGATTTATACTAGGTAGACATGATTGTGTAGTATGACCTTTCTACTATGATCATGTCATGCAACAGTTTGGTCAAATTCAGGTAGCACCAATAGTACGTCCCTTTTACAAACAATTGGTGTGGAGTGCCCGGAGGCCAAGAGACACTAGATAATTCACTGATGAAGATGTCATTGCCATGACTCTAATAATAGTGACCATGACATACCCCCAATCTTTGACGTTGATGACATTGATACTACATACACATATGAGGAGTGGTGGATAGTAGCACGACTAGCCCTAGTGTTCCCCATGGATAAGTCGATAGGCTATGTAGGATCACTCCTAGATCAGAGAGACGAGGAGGAGGATATAAATGAGGATACAAGACTCAAGGCTATTGACCTATTCACAGATGAGATAGATGAGGACTATGAATCAGTTGTAGACCCTAAGTATGAGGGAGAGGAGGTCAAGGAGGAGGAGGAGGAGGATGAGCCGATGAGTGAGAGCAATGACACGATAGACAAGGGTCTAGTTACCCATGAGTGGGAAGATCCATCTCTTGCTCGTGTTACTAGATCACAGTCAGAAGCAGTGATACACACCGAAACTGATGAGCATAGAGAGGCTAGCACATCCTCCATGCCTCTTGCATAGGATGAGGTTGTTTTTACATAGCCGGTTGGAGACCTAGGTGGTGACATTTTATTTGTGATTGAATGGGGGAAAATTGTTTGGTTCTAGGGTTTAGGACCTAGAATAACAATCTTCACACTCTCTCATTCAAGGATAACCCTAGAGATCTCAATACAAAGGAGAAAGATATCTTGCAATAGGGCTATCCTAGGGGTTGATTATAAACTAATGAGGGGTTCACCACCAAGTTAATACTTTGAAAGACATATGCAATACAAGATGAAATGCTTAACCCTAATATGATGCAATGCTTCACTAAATGACCTAGAAATGTATGTAAAACAAAATAGAAAGCTGCGAGATGGAATGTGTGCACCTGGAAATCTAAAGGAGATTGAATGAGGCTCTGAAATGCTAGAAATTTTGACTTTAATGCTAACTGGGACTCATACACCCAAGGTGGCAAATGAGTCCCAGACCACCAAATCTGGGCCACACAACTTGGAAATACCTGAATTATGATTGGACATTGATTTATGTCGAGATTGTCCTTCAAAAGATACATTAAGGCTTCTGGATGCAAAATAAGGCCAATTAAAGCATAAAGAAGCCCAATTATTTAATAAAACCCTAGAAAAGTGTGAAAATGTGTTACAACACTTTACAACAATTTAAAAAGGTTGGATTAAGTTTATTTAATTCACAAGTGGTGCAGGAGCACCTAGGCTAACCTCCATTTTGTTTGTTATCAATTTTGGCTTGTACCTGACCTTAGCCAAGTCAGGATAATGGTGTGTTTATTTTGGACCTTAGAAGGTCTTGCTTGTGTGTGGTGAGTTAGTCACTAGGACTAAAGTCATCTTAGTGTAATCATTGTTGTTAAATTTTGCTCTATTTAGCTTTAGACAGCTTATGTTGGAATGCAGGGTATTAAATGTGTTCTTAACACATCTTAGTTGTTAGAAGATGCCAAGAGGCAGTTAAGGGAGTTGATGGCTCGAAATCAAGGAGATTGAGGTCTTAGAAGTTAGGAAGAGGACACAATGATGGGAAGTTGCAAAAGTTGTTGTAAAGTTGCATGACAACATTTGTGAGGTTGCATGCAACTTAGTTATATTGGATCCCCTCAAAGTTAGGAGTGTGGGATCGATCAACATCCCTTGAAACATGGTAAAGGCATCTATGTAAGTGTGGTGGCACGTAGACAAGCAGTTAGATTGTTGAAAATAAGTTTTGGTGTGTGGAATAGAAGACAAGATTGAAAATTCTGTGTTTTCCTGAGTATCTTGAGAAATAGAGATACCAAAGGCATTGTATATATTGATTTAGCACTGTATTTGTGTTCATAGAATAGTTTTGAGTATCTATCATTTTGAAATCAAGTTGCTTTGAGTTGATTTAGTGCTTTGAATTCATAGGTTAAGGTTGTAGAGTGTTTTCTTGTTTTGTACAGTCCAGTCAGTCTTTTCATGGCTCCCCCATAAACTCTGACCACGGGATCTTCCTAAGATTGGTTGGGTATGGAAGGGGAGCCAATGATCTATAAATATTTAGCAATAGGAGTCATGGGGAGGTGAGCAAGCATTTTTAAAATCAAACCCTAAGCGAGCTTAGAAGGGTCCGGTTAGGAGTTTGATAGAGAAAATTGGAAGAACTTAGGCAGGGGAGGAAGTACTGTACGAAAAAAAGTACGGTTCCAGGTGAGATTTTGTCATATCTAGGTATGTTAGAAGGATTGAAGCTTCAACCAATCCATTTGAAGTAGATTTGAATGAGAAAGCAGTAAAACCCTAGGAATTAGGCCTACTAGCCCTAATTGCCCTTGATTGTAGGAACCTACTGTACGAAGGAGACAGGGGTGTGAAACCTTGTGAATATTTTAAAAGACCAAAAAGGGTATCTGGAAGTGAAGTTCATTTGCTAGGTTGTTTAGAAAATTTGGGCAGGAAAAGCAAAAAGGTGACTGGTAAGGGGTACAAGCAATTAGGCCTCCTTAAAGCAAAATCTTGAAATCGGTAATACAACAATTTGAAGGTCCTCAAAGATGGATCTAAATGGATGTAAAATGAATGGTTTCAGTGTCTTTAACACCCCTGCAAGCAGTTCAGTGTTTTGTGAGATGATGGCACTTAGAACCTTCTAGGTGTTAGGAAGAAGTTGGCAAGTTCACATGGTGTTGGTCTTCTAGGGTGAAGCACAAGGGGAAAACTCTTGGAGAAGAGTTGGAGCAGGACTTGGTTAATCATCCAAGCCTAACAAGAACCTATTGGTATAAGGTTCCAAGAAGGAGACAGTGAAAAGGTCTTCTAGTAGATTGTGCAAGCAAGCCTTGGAACACCAACTACACCATATTGGTATCAGAGCCTTTGTTTGATCAAGGCTTGTGATTGATGTTGCAACCCACTGAGTCAGTAGGAGAGAACACAGCAGAGGAAAGAACCATGGTGACTAATGCTAAGTTAGCTAAGAAGGTAGAAGAGCAAGAGGAGGACAATCGGCTGCTAAGAGAAAGGTTGTCTCGAATGGAGAAGCTCTTGGATGAAGTCCAAGAAACAACAGACAAAGTGAAGGATAAGATAGAATAGAAGGAAGAGCAGGAAGCAAAGGAAAAAGAAGAGGACTTGGAGGAGGAAGCTCCAAAACCTTACCTTTTCCTTGCTGAAGAACCCTTCTTGAAGGCACTGCAGGCCTTAAGTGGAAAAGCTTTGGAAGGAGTGCCACTATTCAATGGACAAATGGACCCTGATTTAGTTGTGGACTGGATTGAGAGTATTGAAAATCACTTTGAATGTGATGGTATAACAGAGGCCCAAAAAGTAAAGGTGGCCAAGTCAAGGTTGAGAGGAGTAGCTCTCGCATGGTGGAAATTTGTACAAGCTGAAAGAGAGAAAGAAGGAAAGGGTCCCATAGTTACATGGAGAGGCATGGTACATAAAATAAGGCAGACCTATCTACCTGATGACTATGAAGTCCAGTTGCATAGGAGAAGACATAACCTTAGGAAAAAAGATATGGATGTTCAAACATACACTGAGGAGTTTCAAAAATTGTGCCTCAGATAAAAGGTGGTCGAAGATGAAAGCATTAAGCTAGCAAGGTATTTGAATGGGCTTAAGTGGTCTATCCAATAAGACATGAGCCTAGTGAAATTCAAAACCATTTTCCAATGCTATCAAATGGCCTTAAAGATAGAGGAGAAAGGAAAAAAGAAGCAAGAGCAAAACCCCAAAAGTAGAGGTAAAGGGAAAGACAACAGAGGACAAAGAGGAGGCTATGGTGGAAGGAGTTCAGAACCAAGGGCCCAAGGAGAAGTCAGATACTCTAAGCAGCAAGAAGGAAGCTCTAGTAGAGGTGCTAGAGGAAGAGGCTCCAGCTCCAGAGGAAGAAGTGGTGGACAAGGAAGAGGTAACTACTTTACCAACATGAAATGCTACCACTGCAATCAATTGGGACACCCAGCCTATAGATGTCTAAAGAAAGGTAGTACTTCTCATGGAGGCGACAAGAGAACTAACCTAGTTCATGATGAGACTACTATAGTAGAAAAACATCCTGAAGTACCATTGAACTCAGAGGAAGGTGAGAACCTCATGATGAGGAGAACTTTGATCAAGGAGTCGGAGAAAGAAGAACCAAGCCAAGGGAGGTCCCTGTTTAGGATAAAGTGTAAGATGATGGGGAAAGTGTGTAGAGTCATCATTGACTCAGGGTCTACTGACAATATTGTGTCAGAGGAGACAGTCAGCAAGCTGAAGTTGACAAGGATACCCCACACCAATCCTTACAAGGTCACATGGCTCAATAAAGGTCAACATGTCTTGGTGAATGAACAAGCATGGGTGGAGTTCTCAATTGGTAGGTATAAGGACAAAGTTTTGTGTGATGTGCTATGTATGGATGCATGTCACTTGCTCCTAGGTAGACCATGGCAATTTGATTGCCAAGATGTGCATGATGGAGCAAAGAACTCCTATACATTCAAGAAAGATAAGGTAACCTTCAAAATTCAGTCCTTGCTAGAAGATATAGAGGTGCAACAACAGGTCCTAAACTGCTCATGGTTGGTGAAAAAGAGTTCCTAGAAGCCTTGGAAGAAGGAGAAGGAGTTGGCTATGCAGTGATGATAAGGCCAAAAGAGGTAAGCAATGAGAAAGAAGCTGAAAAACTAGAGTTACCTAAGGAGATACAGAAATTTTTGCAGACCTATGAAGGCATTGTAAGCAGTGGACAACCAGCAACATTACCCCCTAAGAGAGCCATAAGTCATAGGATAGACTTGATACCAGGAGCTACCCTACCAAACAAAGCAGCTTACAAGATGACACCTCAACAAAATGAGGAAATAGCTAGGTAGATTCAAGAACTTCTAAACCAAGGTCTTATTAGAAAGAGCATTAGTCCATGTACAGTACCCACTATCTTAGCACCTAAAAAGGGAGGAGAATGGAGGCTTTGTACTGACTCCAGGGCAATAAATAAGATAACCATTAGGTATAGGTTCCCATCCCTAGGATTGAAGATCTCATGGATTGTCTAGGTGAAGCTAGGTACTATACCAAGATAGATTTAAAGATTGGTTATCATCAAATTAGGATACATGAGGGAGATGAGTGGAAAACAACTTTCAAAACCAATGAGGGTCTCTATGAGTGGCTAGTTATGCCATTTGGACTGTCTAATGCCCCCTCCACATTCATGAGACTCATGAATGAAATCCTCAAAGACTACATTGACAAATTTGTAGTAGTGTATCTTGATGATATACTGATCTTTAGCAAAACAAGAGAAGAGCACCTCCAATAGATAGAGTTGATCTTCAAGAAGCTACAAGAGGAGAAATTGATGATCAATTTAGAAAAGTGCGAGTTCATCAAAACAGAGCCGGTGTACCTTGGATTTGTGCTATCACATGGCAACTTGAAGATGGACAACAACAAAGTGGAAGCCATCCTCAATTGGCCTACTCCAAAGACAACAACAGAGGTAAGAAGCTTCCATGGTCTTGCTCAATACTATAGGAAGTTTATAAGACAATTTAGTTCTATTTGTGCTCCTATGTTGGATACCATTAAAGGAGGAATGAAGACTAAGTTTGTATGGAATGAGCAAGCTCACAAAAGTTTTAAGTTGTTGAAAGAAAAGATAGCTACCCAACCTGTTTTGGTGTTACCAAGCTTTGAGAATTTATTCACTATAGAGTGTGATGCAAGCAATGTGGCTATTGGAGCTGTTCTTAGTCAAGAGGGAAGACCAGTGGCTTTTCATTCAGAGAAGTTAAGTGAAGCCAAGAAGAAGTATTCTTCTTATGACCTTGAGATGTATGCATTGGTCCAGGCTTTAAGAAAATGGAGGCACTAGTTGCTTCCCAAGGAATTCATAGTGTATTCACACAACCAAGCACTTAGTTTCCTGAATTCACAAGAGAAGTTGAGTCATAGACACATGAAATGGGTGGAGTACCTGCAAGCTTACACCTTCAATATCAAGCACAAGAAAGGAGCTCTCAACAAGGTGGCAGATGCCTTGAGTAGAAGAGTCCTCACCATTCAAGAGATTCAGTTGAAGAGCATGGGAATAGATCACTTCAAGGATCTATATGTAGATGATGAAGATTTTATAGACATTTATAAGGTATGTGCTAAATACAAGAATCACTTTCATAGTAAATATGATGAATATACTTTGCAAAGTGATCTTTTGTTTAAAGGGAATCAACTATGTGTTCCTAGAGGTTCTATTAGAGAGAATTTGATACAAGAAAAGCATAATGGTGCATTGAGTGGTCATTTTGGGATCACCAAGACTCAAGAACTTGTTCAAAGGTTTTACTATTGGCCAAGGATGAACCTAGATGTTAGGAGGTATGTGGAGAGTTGTATAGTGTGTCAAAAGGCCAAAGGTACTTCTTCAAATGCAGGCCTATACCAACCACTGCCTATTCCTACTAGGCCATGGGAATGCTTGAGTATGGATTTTGTAGTTGGGTTACCCAATACAAGACAAGGCATGGATAGTGTTTATGTGGTTGTGGACAAATTCAACAAGATGGCTCACTTTGTGCCATGCAAAACAACCAATGATGCCAGTCAAATAGCTTCTCTTTTCTTCAAAGAGATAGTAAGTATTCATGGATTACCAATCAGCATTGTATCAGACAAAGACACTAAGTTCATGAGTCATTTTTGGAAGACTCTTTGGCAAAGATTGGGCACTAATTTATCCTTTGGATCTACATACCATCCCCAAACTGATGGTCAGACTAAAGTTGTAATTAGGACACTTGGAAATCTATTAAGATGCTTGACCAAGGAGTATGGTCAACAATGGGATCAGTTGATTGGACAAGCTGAGTATGCCTACAATGATACTGTCAACAGATCAACAGGGAAGAGTCCCTTTGAAATTGTCTATGGACTACATCCTAGAGGAGTCTATGAGCTGAGAGACTTAAAGGATGGAGTCAAGGGAAGTGGATATGCTAATGATTTTTCCTATGCAATGCAGGAGATTCATGATACAGTCAGAAAGACATTGGAAGAAAACACCATGAAGCATAAGACCAAGGTGGATGAGCATAGAAGAAAAGTGCAGTTCCATGTTGGAGACTTAGTGATGGTGCATTTAAACAAGTCTAGATTGCAAAAAGGAGTTCCTCATAAGTTGCAAATGAAGAGGATAGGTCCCTATCCAATCCTAGCAAAATATGGAAACAATGCTTTCAAGGTGTAGCTACCGGATGATAGTGGACTGTCCCCTATTTTCAATGTTGCAGATCTGGTTCATTACAAAGGACCGCCACTAGACATGGATCAGAACCTCCATGAAGTCATCCAAGATGTGGAAGAACTTAAATTGCCTTCTGTTACAGTCAAACAAGCTGACAGTGTATTGGATACTAGGGTCTACAAGAGGACTAGAACCAAAGAATACAAAGAACATCTGATTAAAAGGCATGGTCAACCTGATGCTGATGCAGTGTGGATCAAGGAATTAGAGTTCAAGAAGTTGGGCATTGATCTCAACTTGCTCAATCCAAGGGTGGATTGAATCTTTTGTTTTGGGGAGGATGGTGCAGGAGCACCTAGGCTAAACTCCATTTTGTTTGTTATCAATTTTGGCTTGTACCTGACCTTAGCCAAGTTAGGATAATGGTGTGTTTATTTTGGACCTTAGAAGGTCTTTCTTGTGTGTGGTGAGTTAGTCACTAGGACTAAAGTCATCTTAGTGTAATCATTGTTGTTAAATTTTGCTTTATTTAGCTTTAGACAGCTTATGTTGGAATGTAGGGTATTAAATGTGTTCTCAACACATCTTAGTTGTTAGAAGATGCCAAGAGGCAGTTAAGGGAGTTGATGGCTCGAAATCAAGGAGATTGAGGTCCTAGAAGTTAGGAAGAGGACACAATGATGGGAAGTTGCAAAAGTTGTTGTAAAGTTGCATGACAACATTTGTGAGGTTGCATGCAACTTAGTTATATTGGATCCCCTCAAAGTTAGGAGTGTGGGATCAATCAACATCCCTTGAAACATGGTAAAGGCATCTATGTAAGTGTGGTGGCACGTAGACAAGCAGTTAGATTGTTGAAAACAAGTTTTGGTGTGTGGAATAGAAGACAAGATTGAAAATTTTGTGTTTTCCCGAGTATCTTGAGAAACAGAGATATCAAAGGCATTGTATATATTGATTTAGCATTGTATTTGTGTTCATAGAATAGTTTTGAGTATCTTTCATTTTGAAATCAAGTTGCTTTGAGTTGATTTAGTGCTTTGAATTCATAGGTTAAGGTTGTAGAGAGTTTTCTTGTTTTGTACAGTCCAGTCAGTCTTTTCATGGCTCCCCCATAAACTCTGACCACGGGATCTTCCTAAGATTGGTTGGGTATGGAAGGGGAGCCAATGATCTATAAATATTTAGCAATAGGAGTCATGGGGAGGTGAGCAAGCATTTTTAAAATCAAACCCTAAGCAAGCTTAGAAGGGTCTGGTTAGGAGTTTGATAGAGAAAATTGGAAGAACTTAGGCAGGGGAGGAAGTAATGTACAGAAAAAGTATAATTCCAGGTGAGATTTTGTCATATCTAGGTATGTTAGAAGGATTGAAGCTTCAACCAATCCATTTGAAATAGATTTGAATGAGAAAGCAGTAAAACTCTAGGAATTAGGCCTACTAGCCCTAATTGCCCTTGATTGTAGGAACCTACTGTACAGAGGAGACAGGGGTCTGAAACCCTGTGAATATTTTAAAAGACCAAAAAGGGTATCTAGAAGTGAAGTTCATTTGCTAGGTTGTTTGGAAAATTTGGGCAGGAAAAGAAAAAAGGTGACTGGTAAGGGGTACAAGCAATTAGGCCTCCTTAAAGCAAAATCTTGAAATCGGTAAGACAACAAGTTGAAGGTCCTTAAAGATGGATCTAAATGGATATAAAATGAATGGTTTCAGTGTCTTTAACACCCTTGCAAGCAGTTCAATTTTTTGTGAGATGATGGCACTTAGAACCTTCTAGGTGTTGGGAAGAAGTTTGCAAGTTCACATGGTGTTGGTCTTCTAGGGTGAAGCACAAGGGGAAAATTCTTGGAGAAGAGTTGGAGCAGGACTTGGTTAATCATCCAAGCCTAACAAGAACCTATTGGTATCAGGTTCCAAGAAGGAGATAGTGAAAAGGTCTTCTAGTAGATTGTGCAAGCAAGCCTTGGAACACCAACTACACCAACAAGGTCCCAAGACATAATGCGAGTGTGTTAAACGCATTACAACACTAAGTCAAGGCATCACTAATCTCAATTTTACAAGGAGGGCCCAAACAAGTGTGAAAACGTCACCGACGATAGTTTTTGACACTACAATGATTATGCTTATGCTTTAATGATTATGCTTTTAATTTTCATATATATATATATATATCATGATGTGTACTAATTTGTAATTTCTATCTTCTAGGTGTTGTGAGAGATTTATAGGACCTCTATTGATAGGTCAGTACAAAGATAGTGCCCCCATTCTCAGAGGTGAGGCCATAGACTACATACCCCCACCTTTTGTGGAGTGAGACCAAGAGCTTTTTGGGATGTATGCCAGACTAAGGGCAACAGATGAGGGTGCTATTAGGTGCTTAGACTGAGTCTAGGAAGAGGTATCCAGGCTACAAGTAGAGATAAAATGCCTAGTAGAGGATCACCAAGAGGCTATTGTACAAGCACATGGTCTACAATATGCTCTGGATGCACTTGTCAGCTCACGATCACGATCACATACCACCATTTCCTGGAAAATTGTCTCTAGACAGAGGTAATCGCCAGATCTCAAGGGATCTAGCAGTCACAAACCACATGACTAGCATTGTATATATTGATATGTATTTGAAACTTCTAGATATATATATATATGATCATTTTATGTTTGATTATTTATATTTATGTTTATGTGTTTAATGTTAAATGGCAATGTGATTTATGAAATAATCCTTGTAGGACTATTTAATAAGTGTCTCCATGATTTAACATACTTTATGTGATCTAATTAAAACTATTCTAGTTTCTCTTAGATGCTACAATGTGATTAAGTATGTTATGCTAAATTAAATGCACTTGTGATCTAATTAAAGAACATTAAATGCATGTAAGGATGTAATCTAACATAACACATAAGATGAACTTGAATAGCATGAAACCTAAAGTGATCACATAAAAGTTAATTTAAATAATTACTTTAGTATTCAAGACACACAAATAATTGTTTATCATGAAGGAAGCAATGCGAGAGGACATATAATGTCATCCACTAACTCTAACACCACTGCTTTATCACCCACACTATCCAAGTAGATTAGACATAATACTGGCATAGATGCGTGACATTTATAGGTTCTTTAAGAGGCATGTCATCTATTTTTGTTAACATGTATGCTCTTGATCCATAATTTTCATCAATTATATAAGGTCCTAACCAATTAGAGTTGAACTTTCCTTTTTCCGTCGAGGCAACATTGACAATACATTGATTCTCACGTAACACCAAAACACTTTTATTAAATGAACGAGGTATGCCATTATCATTGTAAATAAACTACATTCTTTTAGAGTAAGCTTGAAGGTGCTCAGGGGCATTAATGCGCTATTCGTCAAGCATTTCAAGTTGTTGCAAATGTTGTTCCTTATAAGTATTGTCATCAATAATTCCTTGAAGAGTGATTCTTAATGAAGGAATCTCTAACTCCAAGGGCATTATTGCCTTGGTTCCATAAACAATATTATAATGTGTATTCCCAGTTGATGCTCTAATGTTCGTACGATAGGCCCATAACACATACATTAACTTTGTGTGTCAATCTTTATTGTGTTTGCTTACTATTTTCCTTAATATTTGCTTGACGGTTCTATTAATTGATTCAGCTTGACCATTAGATTGCAAGTAGTAGGGTGTTGAAAAGTGATGTTGTATGTTAAATGTTTCTAAGAACTTCTTCACATCCTTATTCTTAAATGGTGTCCTATTTTCCTAAACTAAAGTGGAATGAAGTCCAAAGCGAGCAATAATTTGTTCCAATATGAAATGACATATTACATCGTCAGTTGTTGAACGAAGGGGAATTGCTTCAACCCATTTCGTGAAATAATCTACATTATAGGAATTATAAATGTATGTCTGATGAAGGAAGGGGGTGAAAGTTTTCCAATGATATCCATACCCCACACCGAGAAAGGCCAAATAGGGACTTGTGCACGAAGCTCAGAAGTAGGAGCAGGAATCAATCTGCTATGTTCTTGACATTTGTGAAATTTATTAATATATGCAAAGCAATATTGTTCCATATTTCTCCAATAGTATCCTATACGAATTAACTTTTGAACTAACAATCTTCCTCCAAAATGTTATCCACAAGCACTTGAATGGGCTTCCTCAAGTGTGATGGGGATTTCATACTATTTAAGGCATCTAAACAAGAGACCAACAAAAGAACTTCGATACAACACATCGGCAAAAATTATATACTTAGACGCAAGTTTTCAAAGGTGGGATCTAGTATTCTTAGTTGTCAGCTTAGGAAAGGTACCCATTTTAAATAATCAATATCAATGTGTACCATTCACTAGAGCTTTCTATGGTGATTTCTAATACTTCATGTTCTTTAGAATCAACCAATGGTTTTATAATTGTATGAATAACAAATGTGAGATCTTTTGAAGGATCTTGAGGTGATATCAGAGAAGCCGCACTTGCCATTGCATCTGCATGCTGATTATCCATTTGTGGGATGTTATCAATGGTAAATGAATCAAACTTCTATAAAAAAGTCATTGTGAGATCCTTATATTTCGATAGTTTTTCATGCTTTTCTTGATATGTTCCATTTATTTGTTTAATGACTAATTGCAAATCTCCAAATATTTTAATGTCACGAGTTTCGAGAGTTAAAGCGACGTGTAATCCAACAATTAACACTTCATACACTGTGGTATTGTTCATGCATAGGAAATTTAATTGATATGATAAGGGAACAAGTTTTTATCTAGGCGGAGCTATTAGAACTCCTGCATTGGACCCTATTCTACACTTAGATCCATCAAAATATAATTCCCATGTATTTTCATGTTCCTGAGTAGTCAACACGCTCTCATCAAGAAATGCTTCTTCATTAGGTAATGTTAGAGGGGAAGGGGTGTCAGCTGATTGGTCAGTTAAGACTTGTCCTTTAATTGCTTTGTGTGAAACAAACTTAAGGTCAAACTTATTCAACAACATAACCCATTTAGCTAAGCATCCTGATAAATAGGTTTTAGCAAAAAGACATTTTAAAGGATCAAATTTTGTCTTTACATGTATTTCACAATTCAATAAGTAATGTTGCAACTTACTAGTAGCAAATACAAGAGCCAAACTTTGTTTCTCTATCAATGTGTATCGTGTCTCATAATCTATCAAAGTTTGGCTGATGTGATAAATAAGATGATATTTACCATTTTCATCTTGTTGAGCCAACAATGTTGTAAGAGCAAGGGCTGATGCTGCTATAAAACAGATTAATGGTTATTTTGCATAATGGGTTGTAAAACAGGTGGAGTAGCAAGGTAATCTTTCAAACTCTCAAAGGCCTGTCTACAATCTATATTTCAATTAAATTGAACTTGTTTCTTAAGGAGATGTGTAAATGGTAATGTTTGATCCGCTAAGGATGCAATAAGTGACTAATAGCCTGAATTCTCCTTGTAAAGTGTGTAATTGAGAAATATTTCTAAGAGGTGGTGTATTAACTATAGAATCAATTTTCTTCGTGTCCATCTCAATGCCTCTGTGAGATGATAAAACATAGAAGTTTTCCAGTATCTACTCCAAAGACACTTTTTCGGATTCAATCTCATGTTGTATTTTTCGTATTCACTCAGATCTTTTGAAGGATATTCACATTATCTTGTTGAGTTAAGTATTTTGCTAAAATATCAACATAATCTTCCAAAATCTCATGTATCTAATCATGAAATATTAATGTCATAGCTCTTTGATATGTTTTTCTCACATTCTTTAATCCAAAGGGCATCATTACCTAGAAAAATGTTCCCCAAAGAGTTGTAAATGTTATTTTGTATCGATCTTGAGGGTTGATAAAGATCTGATTATATCCAAAAAATCCACCATGAATGACAACAAAGCATGTCCCATAGTCGAGTCTACTATTATGTCAATATTAGGAAGGGGAAATTTATCTTTTAAAGACACTTTATTCAAATTGAAAAAATGCATCCACATCCTAATAAAATTGTTCCATTTTGCAACTACAACAATGTTCAAGATCCAAGGAGAATAATCTATAGGACATATAAAACTAGGTTCAAGGAGTTTCTCAATCTCTCCCTTAACTAGCAAGGCTATCTTAGGGTTCATATTTTGAATCTTTTGTCTAACATATTGATCATTTTCAATGAGGACTATGTTTTGTGTTACAATCTTAGCATGAATTCCTAGCATATTTGAATAATTCCAAGCAAAAAGTTTGGGAAAGTCATGAAGTAAAGTTGCATGGTCCTCTTGTTCTTCATCATCAAGGAACTTTCCTATCTTAATCACTTTCTCTTTATTGTTAATGTCCATCGCTATATCAAATTTATCTCCTAAAGGAAGTGCACTTTGTTTTAGAAATTCAAGGTTGTATTCTTCTTTGTTTATGTCAATCTCAGTACTTTCCTCTTCTCTGTCTTTTTGCTTGGTACTAATCATAGCACATGTAACCTATTTCTTCTTAGGAGGAGTAAATGGTTTGGACCATAAACTCCTAGCATCTCTTTCAAGGCTTCATCATCTTCAAAGTATTCCCATGATGGTTCACAACTCATATCAAGCAGTTCAGGATGCTTCAAGGTGAGATTGATTTTAGAACACATGATGGTGTTGATGTTTAATAATGGTGTTTTGTTTGCTTGAATTATCTTAGAAGGACAATATCCCAAACCACTTTTTGTTTCTTGTGTGTTAGGTTCTATAGGAACACATATGCCACATTCTTTCTTTCCACATCCTTTTCCACTATAACCCAATTGTTTCATAATTTCATAAACTCTTTCCATTTCTTTTGGGTTTGGTGGTTTTTGTTAATCTATCTCATCAAAGATAGTTGTATAGCTTGTGTAATCTTCAAGGGTAGATGAGGTAGATGCTTGTGAGTTCTCTTCAAAATTCTATGTTGAAATTACCATTGTTTTTCTTTTTCATCTTCTTTTCTTATGATTATGTATTCTCCCATAAACAAGAGTGTGAACTCTAAGGAACCCCAATCATCATCCAATAATTTTAACACTGTTTCCATCTCTTGTTTTTCTTCTTTCATAGGCTCTATGTTTGATATTGGAATTAATGTGTTTAGAGGACTTGTCATTCCTTTTTCAACTTGTAAGAAACTTTCAGGCTCGAGGTCTATTTCAACATGGTATACTTTATTGTCATAAGCATACTTCATGATACAATGAAGATTTGAAGGAGCCACATGCATCTCATGAATTCAAGGTCTTCCTAAAAGAAGATTATATGAAAGATCATGAGGCATAATATGGATAGGAGTTTTTAAGGCAGCCTTTCCAAATGTAATAGGTAAAGTAATCCCACCAAGCGGTTGCTTTCCTACATTGTCAAATCCTTGAATCGATAAAGAATTAGGTTCAAATTTTGTTTTATCCTTGCCAAGTCTATCTAGAAGATTCACACTGCACACATTAAGGGTGGAACCATTATCAATAAGGGTTATTTTTATTCCCATTCTATTGAATCTAGCTATTATCATGAAGGCATCATGTTTCTTTCTCATCTCCAAGGGAGGTAGCTCATGTTGGTGAAAAGTGATGTCTAATTCATCCCTTGAATTATAGCTACCACATCACTTGCATTTGTATTAGGGGAGATCGCAACTTTTTGTAAGGATGTTTGAAGCATAGTGTGATAATTAAGTGAGTTTTGAATCAAGTTCGATAGGGATATTTTCGTGGGAGTATCCTTAAGTTGTTCAACAAGATCATACACCTTTCCACTATTCAAAGGAAAATGAGGGGAACTAGGCAAGATGGAGTTAGGCAAAGGCAAGGATGTTTAGGTTGTTTTTCTTGGTTGTGGATTGTTTCTAGTGTTATATGTGTGAGCAATGGTATTATGATTTGATTGTTGTGAAAAATTGTTATTAGGTGGTTCAAGTGTGAAAATGGGTTTGTTGTGAGTTTTAGATTTGTGTGAGGGTGGGTAAAGAACAAGTTGAGGTTGAATCATGTTAACATCTCTTGGTTTATGTTTGTCATAACAAACCCTAGGGGATGAAATTTGTGAGATGAATTCCATAAGGGCTTCATCGAACATGTCAAAGTCATCACTACTAAAAGGCTTGAGGGTTAGGTTAACTTGGAAAAGGAGATTTGAGATAGTCAAATAACTACACTTTCTCCAAGTGGTTCATCAGTTTATAGGTGATTTCGGTTTTGTTTCTAATGAATGCCAAATGTAATCTAATCTAATTGAACTATGAACTAATGCTGAGAATTTGAAAAGTACAGTAAGGTAATTCTATCCACATTTTCAATTAACCTAATTTAATCTAAATTTACTCAACTGAATGTAACAAAAATTTTGCTAACTGAAACAAAAAGCTATTAATAGCAAACAAAAGCTCAAAAATAGAGTTTTGAAATTTGGAAAATGTAGTTTAAAATCTACACTGGGACTAAATTTCCCAAAGGGGCGTATGAGTCCTAATGAGGGTTTTTTCCACAATTTTTAAGAAAATTTGAGTGATTTTTATGCTTTTTAGTTTGTATAACTCGTAACCTAAATGCAAATGCAGATTTTAGATGATATTCAATGATGCAAGATGTGAAAATGCAACTTAAATGCACTTTCACTAATGCAAGATTTAGAAACCCTAGAATGCCAATTAACTAATGCAAAATGCAATGCAATGTTAATGCAAGCAAGATCTAGGGTGATAATGCACTCCAAATCAGAATTATGATGTTCTAAATGTAGGTTCATCAAAATGAAATGGTGGAAAATGGTTGCTTTATGGTTTAGGGCATAAAAAAACACATTCTCCTAACATTCATTCATTGAGAGGAAACCCTAGAGATCTCAATCTAGGATATGCTTGAAGGAGAAAGATATCTTGCAATAGGGTTGTCCTAGGGTTTGATTATAAACTAAATACGGGTTCACCACCAAGTAAGGGCTTGGAAAAACTAACAAAATGAAAGACCTAATGCTTAAACCTAATATTATGCAAGACTTCAATAAATGACTTGAAAATGCAAGTAAAATAGAACATAAAGGTGGGAAATCATAAGTGTACACCTAGAAACCTGAAGAAGATTGGAATGAGCTATGAAATATTGAAAAATTTGGAATTAGGGCACACTGTGACTCATATGCCAGTCTGGGAATATCAATCCTAGACTAGGGTTTCTATCTTGGAACAGGTTTCTGACAGTGTAGATTTAGGATCTACAAAAATATAAAAATTTTCCTATAGTGGGACTCATATGCCACTTCTAGAATATCAATCTCATTCCGCTTTTTTGGGAATTCAAAGTTCAGATATGTATTCCAAGCTTCGCTCTTCCATTCCATATTGATTTCTGAATCCGAACCTATAAAAATACTTGCAAAACATAATATAGACTTGATTTCTTATGGGGGGTTTTCCTCATTCAAACCCCTAGTTCATAATTAAACCTTCATAGAAACAAAGAATCATGAATGTAAATGTTAACATAAATCCTAACCTTAAGTGTGTCTAAGATTAGGAAATCTGAAATGTAATGCAACCCTATTCTATCGTGCTAGAATGAGATGCAAGAATGAAACATGGACATGAAAGACTCCCTTTGAGAGATCCCTAATCATGTAAATGAGTCCTAATAATGTATGTAGCATCCTTAGGTTGAATGTAGAGTGATAATGTATGATGAAATCACTTAGGAAACAAGTCATTAGGCTTGGCTTTATGGCTAGTTGTATCTCCCCAACCTAGAATCCATCATGATTCACCATAGACAACCATAATCATCCCTTGACAATGCTAGATCTTGGATGAAAGTGAGCTTGAATACCTACAAAAACACAATAATGCTACTCCAAGGCTTCAAATTTTCTGATTACTTATTCTTGA
Source organism: Sequoia sempervirens (assembly GCA_007258455.2). Classification (NCBI taxonomy): domain Eukaryota; kingdom Viridiplantae; phylum Streptophyta; class Pinopsida; order Cupressales; family Cupressaceae; genus Sequoia; species Sequoia sempervirens. Next base: position 132,811,070 of record VDFB02000013.1, on the reverse strand, counting down.
ATGCTCTTATGAAGAATGCTTGAATGCTATTGAATGCTTGAATCATGAAATTGCTCTTCTAGATTATTGCTTAGATGAAAAATGACTTTAGAAGCTTGTTTATATAGGTAATACACCTAATTTACCATTATTTAGGTCTCAAAAGTCAAAATCAACCAACAATTTGAATTAAAAGCTTGAATTTCTTGCTCAAACCCTAAAAAGGGCCCAAGTGGGACTCATACGCCACTTGTGGTGTATGGGTCGCACCTAGGGGGGCTCATATGCCCAAGGTGGCATATGAGTCCCACCCTAGATTTTTGGGATGTGTTATAAATTTTGATGTTTTGTAGATTTTGTTAGGTTTTTAGTTGAAATCAACCTTGAGTTCCAAAATAAAGGTTCTTAAGGGCCTATTAATGATGAATTAAAGGGTAATTAATGAAAGGGTACTAAAATAGGTCCAGATTAAATGAGAAATTGCACTATCTCCAAGAAGGAAGTACAATTTTTGTCATTACAAAGACCTTGTTTATATAGTTATTCCATCCAATTTACCATTTATTATATCCCAAATGCCGACATTCATGAAATTTGAATTCAAAACCTTGATTACCTGCTCAAAACCCTAAAAATTAGCCAAATGGAACTCATACATCCTAGTTGGAGTATAGGTCCCATTTGGGTGGGACTCATACACTCAACATGGCATATGGGTCCCACCAAGGCTTTTTAGGCAGAGGAAATACCAAGGGGTTAGGATATTAAGTGTATTTGTTGATTATGTCAAGATCTCGGTTGAAACAAGCCTTGAGATGCATAATAAATGGTCTTAGGGGCCTATTAGTGATGATATGAAGTTCATAAATGTAAGAGGGCCAAAACTTAATGTGAAGGTGTAAATTAATACACTTTACAACATTAAATTAAGGAAAAATTAGGCCAATTTAGCTTAAAAGAGCCCTAAACCTAATGTGAAGGTGTAAAACACATTACAACACTAGATCAAGACAACATTAGGTTTATTTTAATGTTAATCATTCAAAAATTAGGTGTGAGAAAGGGCTACATTTTTCTACACTACATTTAGCCCCCACTTTAGTGAAGGAGGAACTTGCTTCAAACTCACACTAAAGTAGACATTCAAGAGGGGTCCAATTGTACCAATGCAGATGACATAGGATGAAAAAGATCAATGGAGGTGGCGAAGCCCCCAGGATCCAAGATCCCATGTCAAGCCAACATAAGAACAAAGGGACACACATAAAGTGTATGATATGCAGCAAAATAAGATACATATACATGTAATGCCAAAGATGTAAAGAAAAAATAAAAGGAACAAAAATGTGGATCAAGCTTCAACCGTTTGTCCCGCACATTGTAGATCAGATCTAATATTTTTTATTTAGGATGCATGCTCACTCCATGAGGCAATGAACCTTCAGGCTTTCCACTAGGTGAGTATCCAAAAACGGTGGCTTAGAAGTGGAACATGATATCCACTATGCAAACCAAATGCATGCTCACAAGGGCTAGTGGAACCTTAGACCATCCACTAGGTGAGCCCCTAGAGAGGTGAGACACATATGCACACGACTGGTATGCGCTCACACACACAAGAAAGTGGCTATGGGAAAGTCATGCCTAAGTTTGGCTCCCATATGTACAACCATACCAAAGCTATACCTCCTGATAAATTTGATAAGGTTCCACACAATAATGAACTTTGAGCTCCATGAGGCAAGTAAAGTATCATATGCTTGAAACTCATGGACAAACAACATGGCTCCATAGGAAAGAAAAGTGTATTATGCAAGGTGGCCATATAACTGATATTGTAAATTCAAAATGTACATTCAAAGGAGTTTTTCTTAGTTCATGTAAGTTCTTAACTTAGAGAACATCGTGCCTAATTTCACTAAGAGAGGACCAATTGAAGAATAGTAGGTTCACAACTTAGGGGATGCAGTGTGTCACATGAAGCCAATAAGAGGAATATAATATGCTAAGAGAGATTGCACTATTGAAGGACATTACACCCAATGTCACCAAAAAGTGAAAGACACATCGAATGAAGTAAGAAGACTACACCATCAAACATGAAATGAAAAAGAATAATTCCATTGTATGCCCCCACTTTAAAGAAATTTCTAAACACCTTGCTGTGAGAAATTAATTTAATGTAGCAAATGATAAATGCTAACAATAAAGAGGACATAATAGCTTATTTGGAAAGCCCTACACCAAGTCATATGTTCCCGAATGAATGTAAATCATGAATAAGGGGTTTCCCCTAAAATGCAACAACTCAGTATGTCAAATGCGAGCCAACTTAATGCATGTCCTCCACATCCCAAGATTGCTCTTATATATACATGGAAGGGGGTCAACTAGCCAAAAGAAACAATGACAAGTGACATACAAGGACAATGCTACCTAACCCCTTTCTCCCACTTAGTGAAAGACAAGGATGAGCCAAGAATATTGATGAGAAGCATGAAAATTAGTATCAATTAGAGGAATTGGGTGCCTCGACACAAGGAAGAGTGCCAACATCCTTAAGATGTTGAATTTGATTACTTAGACCTTACATTCATTAGTAGAATGACCATAAACTCTATATATGCACAAAATGAACTCTTCTAGTAAAATTTAATTTTTGTTCTTGGAGGGAGGGATATCAAATGATCTTGGAGGAGTCTTGACAAGATACTCTCTTGATCAATAGTAGAGGATGTTGCTTTATTTTGCAACAAAGATATCTCTTGCTTAGTACAAGATGTTCTACTTACACAAGGATTTTTAGATTGCAATATTTTCTACTCTCCTTTATAGGAGGGTGTAAAATCTATCGAATTTGAATCATTAGTGTTTTGTGTGATGAAATTAATGCTAAGCAAGGATTTTGTTGTTTCTTTTGTTTCTTTCATAGGATAACAATTAAGACCACTAGTGTCTATCAGTTCAAGATGCATTAATATTAAAGTTGGCTTAGAGGAATATTTTGTAATAGTGTTGATATTAAGTGAAGGTTTTTTTGTTTCTTTCGAGGGACAATAACCAAAACCATAAGTATCTTCTTGCGTGTTAGGCTCTCTAGGGACAAAAATACCTTGCTCTCTAGCACCACATCCTTTTCCACTATATCCAAGTTGTTTCATAAGTTCATAACCTTTTCCATAAATATTTTTCATTTCTTTTAGATTCGATGGTTACTCATAATTAAGTTCATCAAAGTTTTTTGTGTAATTTGTTATTTCTTGTAAAGTGTTTGAGGTGGATGATTTTGAAGGGTCTTTTGAATTTTGGGTAAACATTACCACTTTTTATTTTCCCTTTTTAGAGTCTTTTTTTATGATCTTGTATTCACCCATGAATGTTGTGAAATCTAATGAACCCCAATCAACATTTAATAGCTTTGTGACTTCCTTAATATTTTTTTCTGTCTTTCTGTTATATGGGCTCTATGTGTTTAGATGGTGTTAATGTTCTCAAAGGATTCTCCTTGCCTTTCTCAATGTTTAAACAATTTTTTGGTTCAGGGTCAGCTTTGAGTATGTACACTTTGTTGTTGTATACATACTTTATTATACGATGAAGAGTGGAAGGCACCCCATTCATTGCATGAATCCATGGTCTTCCTAAAAGAAGATTATATGAAAGATCATGAGGCACAACATGGATCAATGTTTCTAATGTGGCCTTTCCAACTATAGTAGGAAAATTGATCACACCAAGTGGTCATTTTCCTACATTATCAAACCCACTAATAGATAAAGAGGCGGGTTGAATTCTTGATTTCTGCATGCCAAGTCTATCCAAAAGGGTTACAATACAAACATTAAGAGTTGAGCCATTATCAACAAGGGTTCGCTTTGGGTAAGTTAATGTAAGAAGGGTGTGATGAATCTTCACAAATTCACAAAAGATCAAACTTGATCTAAAAAACAACCTTCTTAACTCTAGTTAATTCAACTTGACTTAAACATTCACCTAAATGCTTGTAGCCCTTCAAAACCAGCCTTTTCTCAATAACTCTTTGGGTAGGCCATAAAAAGACCTAACAAACAACTTTTTAGACTCTCTTCCACCCTAGTTACAACATACCAAAAGGACACAAGTGGTTTCTTAAGACCATTTTGGAGATTCAATAAGCTAACACCATTTAGGGCTACTTAGCCCTCTTTTACAAAGGAAATGCCCTCTAATCAACATGTGCCATAGAAAAAAGGACCCTTTTCTTGACATTAGATTAATTCATGATTAATTGGACTTAATGAGGCCTTAATCTAGTGTTGTGAGGCATTTTATGTGTCCACACTAGGTCTTGGACCCTTGAAAACTAAATAAAATATTTTTATTGACGTCTTGTGAAGGTGTTGTGAAGTGTTGTGAAACATTTCTTCATTATTCTACACTCTATTCATTACAATTCACCTAAAAATCATCCTTTTACACATCAACAAGTTCTATTTTGAAGTGTTGTAAAGTCTTGTAACAAGATTTCACACTTTTCTAGGAACAACTTCGCTATTTATCCCTTTCTTATGACTTATTTATGCCCTCATATGCTTTAATTAAGTGTATTTTTGAATGTAATCCTGATAAACAACATTAAATGCAAGACAATTCCCGACACCTATTTTAAGGTCCCAAGTGGGACCCATTTGCCATGGGTGGAAAATGAGTCCCCCTTGGCTCCAAATTTAAAATATTTTAAAATTTCCTTTCGGGTTTTTATTCAAAAACACGTGATGTCAGATTGTGATGAGGTATGAACAATTAATAAGGCACAAGGATGTATAAATAAGTGTTTTTCTCCTTATTTTGAGGGGGGGATCTATCCATCATCTCTCATTTTCATCTTTTAATCTCATAGTTCATTCGTCTCATCCATTCACCAAATCAAGCAAGTTAGGGTTTTCACATTGCAAGTCATTAATTTAGCTTCCTAAGACATCCAAGGGTAGATTTTACATCTTTTACTACATACTTTCAAGATCAATCATCATGGCAAGGTAATCTATTCCATTATTGCAAGCTTCATTCTAGTATTTCATCATTTTGGTTTAATTACCTAAATGGGGTTTGACCAACACAAACCCCCATGTGTGTTTTCAAATTTAGGTCCTTTGGAAGCTTGGGAATCATTGTATATCAAGTTGCAAAGTTGTTAAAGTCCTCTCTTAATTCAAAAAGTCAAAGAATCAACAAAATCTCATGTTTAGACCTATGAAATAGAGTCTCGAAAGTAGACACCTGTAGGAATTCAAAGTGCAAATTGGAAGCTCCAAAATCCACTCTTGAATATTCAAAAATTCAAAAGTGGACTCGTTCACCATGGGTGGTGAATTAGTCCCATTTCTGGGTTAGTTTTGTGTTTTTTGCATTTTCTGACACCCTTTTGACAAAAATAGGTTTCGACTTAGTTTACTAGAACTGG
>VDFB02000013.1:132618634-132805548 GCA_007258455.2 Sequoia sempervirens | reverse complement strand
GGAATTATTCAAATATGCTAGGAATTCATGCTAAGATTGTAACACAAAACATAGTCCTCATTGAAAATGCTCAATATGTTAGACAAAAGATTCAAAATATGAACCCTAAGATAGCCTTGCTAGTTAAGGGAGAGATTGAGAAACTCCTTGAAGCTAGTTTTATACGTCCTATAGATTATTCTCCTTGGATCTTGAACATTGTTGTAGTTGCAAAACCGAACAATCGTATTAGGATGTGGATGTATTTTTTCAATTTGAATAAAGTGTCTTTAAAAGATAAATTCCCCCTTCCTAATATTGACATAATAGTAGACTTGACTATGGGACATGCTTTGTTGTCATTCATGGTGGATTTTTTGGATATAATCAGATCTTTATCAACCCTCAAGATCAATACAAAATAACATTTACAATTCTTTGGGGAACATTTTGCTAGGTAATGATGCCCTTTGGATTAAAGAATGTGAGAAAAACATATCAACGAGCTATGACATTAATATTTCATGATTAGATACATAATATTTTGGAAGATTATGTTGATATTTTAGGAAGATACTTAACTCGACAAGATAATGTGAATATCCTTCAAAAGATCTGAGTGAATACGAAAATACAACATGAGATTGAATCTGAAAAAGTGTCTTTGGAATAGATAGTGGAAAACTTCTATGTTTTATCATCTCATAGAGGCATTGAGATGGACACGAAGAAAATTGATTCTATAGTTAATACGCCACCTCTTAGAAATATTTCTCAATTACACACTTTACAAGGAAGAATTCAGGCTATTAGTCACTTAATGCATCCTTAGCGGATCAAAAATTACCATTTACACATCTCCTTAAGAAAAAAGTTCAATTTAATTGAAATGCAGATTGTAGACAGGCCTTTGAGAGTTTGAAAGATTACCTTGCTACTCCACCTGTTTTACAACCCATTATGCAAAATAACCATTAATTTGTTTTATAGCAGCATCAGCCCTTGCTCTTACAACATTGTTGGCTCAACAAGATGAAAATGGTAAATATCATCTTATTTATCACATCAGCCAAACTTTGATAGATTATGAGACACGATACACACTGATAGAGAAACAAAGTTTGGCTCTTGTATTCACTACTAGTAAGTTGCAACATTACTTATTGAATTGTGAAATACATGTAAAGACAAAATTTGATCCTTTAAAATGTCTTTTTGCTAAAACCTATTTATCAGGATGCTTAGCTAAATGGGTTATGTTGTTGAATAAGTTTGATCTTAAGTTTGTTTCACACAAAGCAATTAAAGGACAAGTCTTAACCGACCAATCAGCTGATGCCCCTTCCCCTCTAACATTACCTAATGAAGAAGCATTTCTTGATGAGAGCGTGTTGACTACTCAGGAACATGAAAATACATGGGAATTATATTTTGATGGATCTAAGTGTAGAATAGGGTCCAACACAGGAGTTCTAATAGCTCCACCTAGAGAAAAACTTGTTCCCTTATCATATCAATTAAATTTCCTATGCATGAACAATACCACAGTGTATGAAGTGTTAATTGTTGGATTACACGTCGCTTTAACTCTGGGAACTCGTGACATTAAAATATTTGGAGATTTGCAATTAGTCATTAAACAAATAAATGGAACATATCAAGCAAAGCATGAAAAACTATCGAAATATAAGGATCTCACAATGACTTTTTTATAGAAGTTTGATTCATTTACCATTGATAACATCCCACAAATGGATAATCAGCATGCAGATGCAATGGCAAGTGCGGCTTCTCTAATACCACCTCAAGATCTTTCAAAAGATCTCACATTTTTTATTCATACAATTATAAAACCATTGGTTGATTCTAAAGAACACGAAGTATTAGCAATCACCATAGAAAGCTCTAGTGAATGGTACGCATTGATATTGATTATTTAAAATGGGTACCTTTCCTAAGCTGACAACTAAGAATACTAGATCCCACCTTTGAAAACTTGCGTCTAAGTATATAATTTTTTCCGATGTGTTGTATCGAACTTCTTTTGTTGGTCTCTTGTTTAGATGCCTTAAATAGTATGAAATCCCCATCACACTTGAGGAAGCCCATTCAAGTGCTTGTGGATAACATTTTGGAGGAAGATTGTTAGTTCAAAAGTTAATTCGTATAGGATACTATTGGAAAAATATGGAACAATATTACTTTTCATATATTAAGAAATTTCACAAATGTCAAGAACATAGCAGATTGATTCTTGTTCCTACTTCTGAGCTTCGTGCACAAGTCCCTATTTGGCCTTTCTCGGTGTGGGGTATGGATATCATTGGAAAACTTTCACCCCCTTCCTTCATCGGACATACATTTATAATTCCTATAATGTAGATTATTTCACGAAATGGGTTGAAGAAATTCCCCTTCATTCAACAACTGCCGATGTAATATGTCATTTCATATTGGAACACATTATTGCTCGCTTTGGACTTCATTCCACTTTAGTTTAGGAAAATAGGACATCATTTAAGAATAAGGATGTGAAGAAGTTCTTAGAAACATTTAACATACAACATCACTTTTCAACACCCTACTACCTGCAATCTAATGGTCAAGCTGAATCAATTAATAGAACCGTCAAGCAAATATTAAGGAAAATAGTAAGCAAACACAATAAAGATTGAAACAAAAAGTTAATGTATGTGTTATGGGCCTATCGTACGAACATTAGAGCATCAACTAGGAATACACATTATAATATTGTTTATGGAACCAAGGCAATAATGCCCTTGGAGTTAGAGATTCCTTAATTAAGAATCACTCTTCAAGGAATTATTGATGACAATACTTATAAGGAACAACATTTGCATCAACTTGAAATGCTTGACAAATAGCGCATTAATGCCCCTGAGCACCTTCAAGCTTACTCTAAAAGAATGTAGTTTATTTACAATGATAATGGCATACCTCATTCATTTAATAAAAGTGTTTTGGTGTTACGTTAGAATCAATGTATTGTCAATGTTGCCTCGATGGAAAAAGGAAAGTTCAACTCTAATTGGTTAGGACCTTATATAATTGATGAAAATTATGGATCAAGAGCATACATGTTAACAAAAATAGATGACATGCCTCTTAAAGAACCTATAAATGCCATGCATCTACACCAGTATTATGTCTAATCTACTTGGATAGTGTGGGTGATAAAGTAGTGGTGTTAGAGTTAGTGGATGACATTATATGTCCTCTCGCATTGCTTCCTTCATGATAAACAATTATTTGTGTGTCTTGAATACTAAATTAATTATTTAAATTAACTTTTATGTGATCACTTTAGGTTTCATGCTATTCAAGTTCATCTTATGTGTTATGTTAGATTACATCCTTACATGCATTTAATGTTCTTTAATTAAATCACAGGTGCATTTAATTTAGCATAACATACTTAATCACATTGTAGCATCTAAGAGAAACTAGAATAGTTTTAATTAGATCACATAAAGTATGTTAAATCATGGAGACACTTATTAAATAGTCCTACAAGGATTATTTCATAAATCACATTGCCATTTAACATTAAACACATAAACATAAATATAAATAATCAAACATAAAATGATCATATATATATCTAGAAGTTTCAAATACATATCAATATATACAATGCTAGTCATGTGGTTTGTGATTGCTAGATCCCTTGAGATCTGGCGATTACCTCTGTCTAGAGACAATTTTCCAGGAAATGGTGGTATGTGATCGTGATCGTGAGCTGACAAGTGCATCCAGAGCATATTGTAGACCATGTGCTTGTACAATAGCCTCTTGGTGATCCTCTGCTAGGCATTCTATCTCTACTTGTAGCCTAGATACCTCTTCCTAGAGTCTCTTGACCTCTACTGGACCACGAGATGACCGAATCTCCTCATATGCAGCCTCGACTCAGTCTAAGCGCCTAATAGCACCCTCATCTGTTGCCCTTAGTCTAGCATACATCCCAAAAAGCTCTTGGTCTCACTCCACGAAAGGTGGGGGTATGTAGTCTATGGCCTCACCTCTGAGAATGGGGGCACTATCTTTGTACTGACCTATCAATAGAGGTCCTATAAATCTCTCACAACACCTAGAAGATAGAAATTACAAATTAGTACACATCATGATATATATATATATATGAAAATTAAAAGCATAATCATTAAAGCATAAGCATAATCATTGTAGTGTCAAAAACTATCATCGGTGACATTTTCACACTTGTTTGGGCCCTCCTTGTAAAATTGAGATTAGTGATGCCTTCACTTAGTGTTGCAATGCATTTAACACACTCGCATTATGTCTTGGGCCCTTGTTGGTGTAGTTGGTGTTCCAAGGCTTGCTTGCACAATCTACTAGAAGAACTTTTCACTGTCTCCTTCTTGGAACCTGATACCAATAGGTTCTTGTTAGGCTTGGATGATTAACCAAGTCCTGCTCCAACTCTTCTCCAAGAGTTTTCCCCTTGTGCTTCACCCTAGAAGACCAACACCATGTGAACTTGCAAACTTCTTCCCAACACCTAGAAGGTTCTAAGTGCCATCATCTCACAAAACACTGAACTACTTGCAAGGGTGTTCAAGACACTGAAACCATTCATTTTACATCCATTTAGATCCATCTTTGAGGACCTTCAACTTGTTTTCTTACCGATTTCAAGATTTTGCTTTAAGGAGGCCTAATCGCTTGTAGCCCTTACCAGTCACCTTTTTGCTTTTCCTGCCCAAATTTTCCAAACAACCTAGCAAATGAACTTCACTTCCAGATACCCTTTTGGTCTTTTAAAATATTCATAGGGTTTCAGACCCCTGTCTCCTCTGTACAGTAGGTTCCTACAATCAAGGGCAATTAGGGCTAGTAGGCCTAATTCCTAGGGTTTTACTGCTTTCTCATTCAAATCTATTTCAAATGGATTGGTTGAAGCTTCAATCCTTCTAACATACCTAGAGACAAAATTTCACTTGGAATCGTACTTTTTCCGTACAGTACTTCCTCCCCTGCCTAAGTTCTTCCAATTTTCTCTATCAAACTCCTAACCGGACCCTTCTAAGCTCGCCTAGGGTTTGATTTTAAAAATGCTTGCTCGCCTCCCCATGACTCCTATTGCTAAATATTTATAGATCATTGGCTCCCCTTCCATACCCAACCAATCTCAGGAAGATCCTGTGGTCAGAGTTTATGGGGGAGCCATGAAAAGACTGACTAGACTGTACAAAACAAGAAAACTCTCTACAACCTTAACCTATGAATTCAAAGCACTAAATCAACTCAAAGCAACTTGATTTCAAAATGAAAGATACTCAAAACTATTATATGAACACAAATACAGTGCTAAATCAATATATACGATGCCTTTGATATCTCTGTTTCTCAAGATACTCGGGAAAACACAAAATTTCCAATCTTGTCTTCTATTCCACACACCAAAACTTGTTTTCAACAATCTAACTGCTTGTCTACGTGCCACCATACTTACATAGATGCCTTTACCATGTTTCAAGGGATGTTGATCGATCCCACACTCCTAACTTTGAGGGGATCCAATATAACTAAGTTGCATGCAACCTCACAAATGTTTTCATGCAACTTTACAACTTTTGCAACTTCCCATCATTGTGTCCTCTTCCTAACTTCTAGGACCTCAATCTCCTTGATTTCAAGCCATCAACTCCCTTAACTGCCTCTTGGCATCTTCTAACAACTAAGATGTGTTAAGAACACATTTAATACCCTACATTCCAACATAAGTTGTCTAAAGCTAAATAAAGCAAAATTTAACAACAATGATTACACTAAGATGACTTTAGTCCTAGTGACTAACTCACCACACACAAGCAAGACCTTCTAAGGTCCAAAATAAACACACCATTATCCTGACTTGGCTAAGGTTAGGTACAAGCCAAAATTGATAACAAACAAAATGGAGGTTAGCCTAGGTGCTCCTGCACCATCCTCCCCAAAACAAAAGATTCAATCCACCCTTGGATTGAGCAAGTTGAGATCAATGCCCAACTTCTTGAACTCTGATTCCTTGATCCACACTACATCAGTATCAGGTTGACCATGCCTTTTAATCAGATGTTCTTTGTATTCTTTGGTTCTAGTCCTCTTGTAGACCCTAGTATCCAATACACTGTCAGCTTGTTTGATTGTAACAGAAGGCAATTTAAGTTCTTCCATTTCTTGGATGACTTCATGGAGGTTTTGATCCATGTCTAGTGGTGGTCCTTTGTAATGAACCAGATCTGCAACATTGAAAACAGGGGACAGTCCACTGTCATCTGGTAGCTACACCTTGAAAGCATTGTTTCCATATTTTGCTAGGATTGGATAGGGACCTATCCTATTCATTTGCAACTTATGAGGAACTCCTTTTTTCAATCTAGACTTGTTTAAATGCACCATCACTAAGTCTCCAACATGGAACTGCACTTTTCTTCTATGCTCATCCACCTTGGTCTTATGCTTCATGGTGTTTTCTGCCAATGTCTTTCTGACTGTATCATGAATCTCCTGCATTGCATAGGAAAAATCATCAGCATATCCACTTCCCTTGACTCCATCCTTTAAGTCTCTCAGCTCATAGACTCCTCTAGGATGTAGTCCATGGACAATTTCAAAGGGACTCTTCCCTGTTGATCTATTGACAGTATCATTATAGGCATACTCAGCTTGTCCAATCAACTGATCCCATTGTTGACCATACTCCTTGGTCAAGCATCTTAATAGATTTCCAAGTGTCCTATTTACAACTTCAGTCTGACCATCAGTTTGGGGATGGTATGCAGATCCAAAGGATAAATTAGTGCCCAATCTTTGCCAAAGAGTCTTCCAAAAATGACTCATGAACTTAGTGTCTCTGTCTGATACAATGCTGATTGGTAATCCATGAATCCTTACTATCTCTTTGAAGAAAAGAGAAGCTATTTGACTGGCATCATTGGTTGTTTTGCATGGCACAAAGTGAGCCATCTTGTTGAATCTGTCCACAACCACATAAACATTGTCCATGCCTTGTCTTGTCTTGGGTAACCCAACTACAAAATCCATACTCAAGCATTCCCATGGCCTAGTAGGAATAGGCAGTGGTTGGTATAGGCCTGCATTTGAAGAAGTACCTTTGGCCTTTTGACACACTATACAACTCTCCACATACCTCCTAACATCTAGGTTCATCCTTGGCCAATAGTAAAACCTTTGAACAAGTTCTTGAGTCTTGGTGATCCCAAAATGACCACTCAATGCACCATTATGCTTTTCTTGTATCAAATTCTCTCTAATAGAACCTCTAGGAACACATAGTTGATTCTCTTTAAACAAAAGATCACTGTGCAAAGTATATTCAGCATATTTACTATGAAAGTGATTCTTGTATTTAGCACATACCTTATAAATATCTGCAAAATCTTCATCATCTACATATAGATCCTTGAAGTGATCTATTCCCATGCTCTTCAACTGAATCTCTTGAATGGTGAGGACTCTTCTACTCAAGGCATCTGCCACCTTGTTGAGAGCTTCTTTCTTGTGCTTGATATTGAAGGTGTAAGCTTGCAGGTACTCCACCCATTTCATGTGTCTATGACTCAACTTCTCTTGTGAATTCAGGAAACTAAGTGCTTGGTTGTCTGAATACACTATGAATTCCTTGGGAAGCAACTAGTGCCTCCATTTTCTTAAAGCCTAGACCAATGCATACATCTCAAGGTCATAAGAAGAATACTTCTTCTTGGCTTCACTTAACTTCTTTGAATGAAAAGCCACTGGTCTGCCCTCTTGACTGAGAACAGCTCCAATAGCCACATTGCTTGCATCACACTCTATAGTGAATAACTCCTCAAAGCTTGGTAACACCAAAACAGGTTGGGTAGCTATCTTTTCTTTCAACAACTTAAAACTTTTGTTAGCTTGCTCATTCCATACAAACTTAGTCTTCATTCCTCCTTTAATGGTATCCAACATAGGAACACAAATAGCACTAAACTGTCTTATAAACTTCCTATAGTATTGAGCAAGACCATGGAAGCTTCTTACCTCTGTTGTTGTCTTTGGAGTAGGCCAATTGAGGATGGCTTCCACTTTGTTGTTGTCCATCTTCAAGTTTCCATGTGTTAGCACAAATCCAAGGTACACCAGCTCTGTTTTGATGAACTCACACTTTTCCAAATTGATCATCAATTTCTCCTCCTGTAGCTTCTTGAAGATCAACTCTATCTATTGGAGGTGCTCTTCTCTTGTTTTGCTATAGATCAGTATATCATCAAGATACACTACTACAAATTTTCCAATGTAGTCTTTGAGGATTTCATTCATGAGTCTCATGAATGTGGAGGGGGCATTAGACAATCCAAATGGCATAACTAGCCACTCATAGAGACCCTCATTGGTTTTGAAAGTTGTTTTCCACTCATCTCCCTCATGTATCCTAATTTGATGATAACCACTCTTTAAATCTATCTTGGTATAGTACCTAGCTTCACCTAGACAATCCATGAGATCTTCAATCCTAGGGATAGGGAACCTATACTTGATGGTTATCTTATTTATTGCCCTGGAGTCAGTACAAAGCCTCCATTCTCCTCCCTTTTTAGGTGCTAAGATAGTGGGTACTGTACATGGACTAATGCTCTTTCTAATAAGACCTTGGTTTAGAAGTTCTTGAATCTACCTAGCTATTTCCTCATTTTGTTGAGGTGTCATCTTGTAAGCTGCTTTGTTTGGTAGGGTAGCTCCTGGTATCAAGTCTATCCTATGACTTATGGCTCTCTTAGGGGGTAATGTTGCTGGTTGTCCACTGCTTACAATGCCTTCATAGGTCTACAAAAATTTCTGTATCTCTTTAGGTAACTCTGGTTTTTCAACTTCTTTCTCATTGCTTACCTCTCTTGGCCTTATCATCACTACATAGCCAACTCCTCCTTCTTCCAAGGCTTCTAGGAACTCTTTTTCACCAACCATGAGCAGTTTAGGACCTGCTGTCTGCACCTCTATATCTTCTAGCAAGGACTGAATTTTGAAGGTTACCTTATCTTTCTTGAATGTATAGGAGTTCTTTGCTCCATCATGCACAGCTTGGTGATCAAATTGCCATGGTCTACCTAGGAGCAAGTGACATGCATCCATAGGTAGCACATCACACAAAAATTTGTCCTTATACCTACCAATTGAGAACTCCACCCATGCTTGTTCATTCACCAAGACATGTTGACCTTTATTGAGCCATGTGACCTTGTAAGGATTGGTGTGGGGTATCCTTGTCAACTTCAGCTTGTTGACTGTCTCCTCTGATACAATATTGTTAGTAGACCCTGAGTCAATGATGACTCTACACACTTTCCCCATCATCTTACACTTTATCCTAAATAGGGACCTCCTTTGGCTTGGTTCTTCTTTCACCGGCTCCTTGATCAAAGTTCTCCTCATCATGAGGTTCTCACCTTCCTCTAAGTTCAATGGTACTTTAGGATGTTTGTCTACTACAGTAGTCTCATCATGAACTAGGTTAGTTCTCTTGTCACCTCCATGAGAAGTACTACCTTTCTTTAGACATCTATAGGCTGAATGTCCCAATTGATTGCAGTGGTAGCATTTCATGTTGGTAAAGTAGTTACCTCTTCCTTATCCACCACTTCTTCCTCTGGAGCTGGAGCCTCTTCCTCTACCACCTCTACTAGAGCTTCCTTCTTGCTGCTTAGAGTATCTGACTTCTCCTTGGGCCCTTGGTTCTGAACTCCTTCCACCATAGCCACCTCTTTGTCCTCTACTGTCTTTCCCTTTACCTCTACTTTTGGGGTTTTACTCTTGCTTCTTTTTTCCTTTCTCCTCTATCTTTAAGGCCATTTGATAGCATTGGCGGATGGTTTTGAATTTCACTAGGCTCATGTCTTCTTGGATAGACCACTTAAGCCCATTCAAATACCTTGCTAGCTTAATGCTTTCATCTTCAACCACCTTTGATCTGAGGCACAATTTTTGAAACTCCTCGGTGTATGTTTGAACATCCATATATTTTTACCTAAGGTTATGCCTTCTCCTATGCAACTGGACTTCATAGTCATCAGGTAGATAGGTCTGCCTTATTTTAGTTACCATGCCTCTCCATGTAACTATGGGACCCTTTCCTTCTTTCTCTCTTTCAGCTTGTACAAATTTCCACCATGTGAGAGCTGCTCCTCTCAACCTTGACTTGGCTACCTTTACTTTTTGGGCCTCTGTTATACCATCACATTCAAAGTGATTTTCAATACTCTCAATCCAGTCCACAACTAAATCAGGGTCCATTTGTCCACTGAATAGTGGCACTCCTTCCAAAGCTTGGTCACTTAAGGCCTGCAGTGCCTTCAAGAAGGGTTCTTCAGCAAGGACAAGGTCAGGTTTTGGAGCTTCCTCCTCCAAGTCCTCTTCTTTTTCCTTTGCTTCCTGCTCTTCCTTCTAATCTATCTTATCCTTCACTTTGTCTGTTGTTTCTTGGACTTCATCCAAGAGCTTCTCCATTCGAGACAACCTTTCTCTTAGCAGCCGATTGTCCTCCTCTTTCTCTTCTACCTTCTTAGCTAACTCAGCATTAGTCACCATGGTTCTTTCCTCTGGTGTGTTCTCTCCTACTGACTCAGTGGGTTGCAACATCAATCACAAGCCTTGATCAAACAAAGGCTCTGATACCAATATGGTGTAGTTGGTGTTCCAAGGCTTGCTTGCACAATCTACTAGAAGACCTTTTCACTGTCTCCTTCTTGGAACCTGATACCAATAGGTTCTTGTTAGGCTTGGATGATTAACCAAGTCCTACTCCAACTCTTCTCCAAGAGTTTTCCCCGTGTGCTTCACCCTAGAAGACCAACACCATGTGAACTTGCAAACTTCTTCCTAACACCTAGAAGGTTCTAAGTGCCATCATCTCACAAAACACTGAACTGCTTGCAGGGGTGTTAAAGACACTAAAACCATTCATTTTACATCCATTTAGATCCATCTTTGAGGAGCCTCAACTTGTTGTCTTACTGATTTCAATATTTTGCTTTAAGGAGGCCTAATCGCTTGTAGCCCTTACCAGTCACCTTTTTGCTTTTCCTGCCCAAATTTTCCAAAAAACCTAGCAAATGAACTTCACTTCCAGATACCCTTTTTGGTCTTTTAAAATATTCATAGGGTTTCAGACCCCTGTCTCCTCCGTACAGTAGGTTCCTACAATCAAGGGCAATTAGGGCTAGTAGGCCTAATTCCTAGGGTTTTACTGCTTTCTCATTCAAATCTATTTCAAATGGATTGGTTGAAGCTTCAATCCTTCTAACATACCTAGATATGACAAAATCTCACCTGGAACCATACTTTTTGCGTACAGTACTTCCTCCCCTGCCTAAGTTCTGCCAATTTTCTCTATCAAACTCCTAACTAGACCCTTCTAAGCTCGCCTAGGGTTTGATTTTAAAAATGCTTTCTCGCCTCCCCATGACTCCTATTGCTAAATATTTATAGGTCATTGGCTCCCCTTCCATACCCAACCAATTTTAGGAAGATCTCGTGGTCAGAGTTTATGGGGGAGCCATGAAAAGACTGACTGGACTGTACAAAACAAGAAAACACTCTACAACCTTAACCTATGAATTCAAAGCACTAAATCAACTCAAGGCAACTTGATTTCAAAATGAAAGATACTCAAAACTATTCTATGAACACAAATACAGTGCTAAATCAATATATACAATGCCTTTGGTATCTCTATTTCTCAAGATACTCGGGAAAACACAAAATTTTCAATCTTGTCTTCTATTCCACACACCAAAACTTGTTTTCAACAATCTAACTGCTTGTCTACGAGCCACCACACTTACATAGATGCCTTTACCATGTTTCAAGGGATGTTGATCGATCCCACACTCCTAACTTTGAGGGGATCCAATATAACTAAGTTGCATGCAACCTCACAAATGTTGTCATGCAACTTTACAACAACTTTTGCAACTTCCCATCATTGTGTCCTCTTCCTAACTTCTAAGACCTCAATCTCCTTGATTTCGAGCCATCAACTCCCTTAACTACCTCTTGGCATCTTCTAACAACTAAGATGTGTTAAGAACACATTTAATACCCTACATTCCAACATAAGCTGTCTAAAGCTAAATAAAGCAAAATTTAACAACAATGATTACACTAAGATGACTTTAGTCCTAGTGACTAACTCACCACACACAAGCAAGACCTTCTAAGGTCCAAAATAAACACACCATTATCCTGACTTGGCTAAGGTCAGGTACAAGCCAAAATTGATAACAAACAAAATGGAGGTTAGCCTAGGTGCTTCTGCACCACTTGTGAATTAAATAAACTTAATCCAACCTTTTTAAATTGTTGTAAAGTGTTGTAACACATTTTCACACTTTTCTAGGGTTTTATTAAATAATTGGGCTTCTTTATACTTTAATTGGCCTTATTTTGCATCCACAAGCCTTAATGTATCTTTTGAAGGACAATATCGACATAAATCAATGTCCAATCATAATTTAGGTATTTCCAAGTTGTGTGGCCCAGATTTGGTGGTCTGCGACTCATTTGCCACCTTGGGTGTATGAGTCCCAGTTAGCATTAAAGTCAAAATTTCTAGCATTTCAGAGCCTCATTCAATCTCCTTTAGATTTCCAGGTGCACACATTCCATCCCATAGCTTTCTATTTTGTTTTACATACATTTCTAGGTCATTTAGTGAAGCATTGCATCATATTAGGGTTAAGCATTTCATCTTGTATTGCATATGTCTTTCAAAGTCTTAACTTGGTGGTGAACCCCTCATTAGTTCATAATCAACCCCTAGGATAGCCCTATTGCAAGATATCTTTCTTCTTTGTATTGAGATCTCTAGGGTTATCCTTGAATGAGAGAGTGTGAAGATTGTTATTCTAGGTCCTAAACCCTAGAACCAAACAATTTTCCCCTGTTCAATCACAAATAAAATGTCATCACCTAGGTCTCCAACCGGCTATGTAAAAACAACCTCATCCTATGCAAGAGGCATGGAGGATGTGCTAGCCTCTCTATGCTCATCAGTTTCAGTGTGTATCACAGCTTTTGACTGTGATCTAGTAACACGAGCAAGAGATGGATCTTCCCACTCATGGGTAACTAGACCCTTGTCTATCATGTCATTGCTCTCACTCATCAGCTCATCCTCCTCCTCCTCCTCCTTGACCTACTCTCCCTCATACTTAGGGTCTATAACTGAGTCACAGTCCTCATCTATCTCATCTATGAATAGGTCAATAGCCTTAAGTCTTGTATCCTCATTTATATCCTCCTCCTCGTCTCTCTGATCTAGGAGTGATCCTACATAGCCTATCGACTTATCCATGGGGAACACTAGGGCTAGTCATGCTACTATCCACCACTCCTCATATGTGTATGTAGTATCAATGTCATCAGCGTCAAAGATTGGGGGTATCTCATGGTCACTATTATTAGAGTCATGGCGATGACATCTTCATCAGTGAATTGTCTAGTGTCTCTTGGCCTCCAGGCACTCCACACCAATTGCCTGTAAAAGGGACGTACTATTGGTGCTCCTTGAATTTGACCAAACTGTTGCATGACATGATCATAGTAGAAAGGTCATACTACACAATCATGTCTACCTAGTATAAATCTAACCCTCTGCATCCTCCTCAGCTGACAAGTCTCATACAGCCGTTGTGGTATCAGCTGGTAAGGTGTCCACAAGACCTCCTCTTGATCAAGGCGGTCAAGTCTCACTCTTTAATATAAAAGATCTTCAGCTTGCCATGCATGTCACAATGGATAATTGAAGGCATGAGGGTACCCAATGGCAGATACTAAAGGGAATCCTATCGGTCTAGTGCATGTGATATTCTCTAGACACCACACTTGTAGCATGGTACAATGCACCATACTGTCCACCTCACGATATGCAAACCTCTTGAGATCATAATACAAATGAGCTAGGTTGTTGTGGCCCCGGGCATATATTGTCTTGTGGTGCTCCATCTGTCTAATCATGTGAACTAGGCCTCCATCTAGGTGGGCTCCTTAGCCATTAGGGATGAGTAATATTGCTACTGTAAAGATCATAATCCACCTCAAGAGTGAAGATCATGCATAGAGTAGCCATGATAGGTTGATGTGTGGCCCCATGATCTCCTCTCAAACCGATCCATCCAAGCAGTATCCCATATCAGCTCACATTTGTAAATATGACCGCTCACTTGCAAAGCGTACGGTCTCACCCTAAATAGGAACCTGAAGGATGCGATGAATGTCCTCCAGGATGATGGTCATCTCACCCGTAGGAAGGTGAAATGTATAGGTGTCAACATCCCATCTCTTAGCTAATGCCATTAGCATGGTGTCATGGTACCTCATGGGAGGCATGAGGTATGGCTAGTATAATCCAGTAATCTATAATGTTTAAACTTCCTCCTCTGATAATGTTGAAATGAGGTCTTGTAAGCGACAAAATTGTCTGTTGTCGAGAAGCTGTCGAGAAAAGGGTGGAATCTAACAAAAACATGTCCTATAAGCATTCTAAAATCTTAAATTCATACATCAACAATCAAAAAGTGTGATAAAGTTGTTCTAGTGTACATTTCTAAAGGTCTTAGACACTTTATTTCCCTTCTAGGACACTTCACAAAGAAATGACACTTTGCAAAAAAGTGTGACACTTTGCAACAAAAGGGGACACTTTGTGACAAAAGTGGACACTTTGCGAACAAAGGGGACACTTAGTGAAAAAAGGGATACTTTGTGAAAAAAATTTCTAGGGTCATAAATCAACCTAGAAATGCGTAAAATATTAATTAAATACAAAAAAATAAAGCTAAGTAATGTAGCCACGGTCGGAGGGTCCTCAAAGAGAACAATCCAAACCGTGCAGGAAGAGTCACACAATGGAAGCAACACAAAATATTGATGGAAAATCAAATTCAAACATTCTTATTATCAGAGAATTCAATTGCAACAAGCTGGCAATATCCGGACTTATAGAATTCAGCTCGCAAGCCTGATTACAACATGCTCAAAATACCAACATCTTCCTACACGCTCCTCAAATGAGCGAAATCCTACAGAGCAGATCACACATCTCAACTCTACTACTTCATCTTCTTCGATTACTCTCTCTACTGCCCCCATATGATCAATTACAATGCTTCATATACATTCACAAATCCAGAAACATCTGTGTTGGCCAACAATAAGATAATTTCCAAAGAAGGAAAATGATATGATGTAGAAGGGATCTATGACAAATGTTGCTAAGTGATTATGCACAGAGGTGAAAAGACATTAACATTGGAGTAACAGGAACATTAAACAGAGAGAATTCAAGCATAGAACCAAAAGAGAGAAAAAGACACAAATTTGATTACAAAGTTCATCCGAGTGGACTATGTCTCCGGGTCTAGCTCAACTGAGTGACCAATCTATTGAAATGTTCTGAATTGGCAGTACAATCTCCAACAAAGCCTCTTGTAACACTCCTTTACAAATATTTGTAGCCTATCCACTAAGTCCCAAAAAGTCTCACTCAAACCCCTCTCAAAAGCTCTCAAGGTTAGGGATGATTAACAAAGAGTAAGAAAACTAACTTTGCCTAAGAACAAGACCTACTACAGACTCATAACATCATTACATCACAACTCAAATTCTCCTAATTCCCTTTCAAATTCTCTCACAAAAGGCTCTTAAAGGCCAAGAGAATGGGATGGAGAGAAGGATACAATGGAGAATGATCAACTTTGAATGTGAAGTAGAAATGCCTCCTAGCACTCCTCCTTTTATACTAGAAGTTCCCATATAAGGCTAAAACCTCCAATTTGGAATTTTACCCATTTAAAAAAAAACAACCCCCTTATAAAACAATTAATTTTTTTTTTATAGCCCTTGTTTTATTATATTTTTGGGCTTGTATTGTTTAGGGACTTTGTCTTTATTTGATTTGAATCCTAACTAATAACCTTTTAGTTAGGGATTCAGACTTAAATACTAGTTATATAAAAGCCTCACTTTATATCTTATAAATGTCACTGATGGCGTAGCGGCAAGCTCTCCTTTTTGATAGTTGGGTGGTTATTGATTCGAACCTCCCAGTTGTCATTTTTATAAACCGATTACCAATGGTTAGATAACAAAGAAACCAGCCACAGGGATAAACTAAACCGGAACCGGCGGCGCAACAGTCGTCGGCTAGCCCGCTAAGAACTTTTGCTACGCCATTTCAACCACTAGAGGAGAAATAGAGTGCCACATGGCGTGTTGATGTGCCACCATGTGTCAATTGATGATTCATCGAGGGAACCCAATCAACTGCCCAGTCATTGCCATGTGTGATGACCTCATTGGTCCAAGTCAGCGTATGGTCCACATTAGCTGCCATGTCAGCCAAGCCATGTCACCCCTCGTACTACTGACGTCATTGTACGAATGATGCATATCATGTACTGATTGGTCTGAGTCATCTTTTGTACTGTACAGACTTGCTAACTCGTGTTGACGTCATTAGTCGTACCACATGGTACCCTTGGTCAACTGCAAGCTTTGACCAGCTATAACTCTCGCATACATGCTCTATTTTTGATGAAATGAAAACCATTGGAAAGCTCTTAACGAGCTCTCTGTGATGACATTGACTTTGATCAATTTGGTGATGATTAATTTTCTACATTTTTTCTCGTCCCTGGTACCTAAGTTGACTAGTGATATCTTTCGCATACAAGCTCGAATTTCAAAAAAATGAACATTGTTGGGTTCGTATCATCGAGCCCTTCGAATTGACACAACTTTCGACTGATTTTGATTCAATAAACTTTTTCGCCTTCTGGACAACCTCTTGGTCTAAGTTTGACCAAATCTTTGACTACACGTAACTTGAGGAAACAAACTCCTTCTCTGCCCGTTCAAGTTGTGCTAAATTCAGTTCGAGCTCTCTATGATGGCGTCACTTCTGGGAGAAACTAGAACACTTCAATTTCCAAGTTATGGAGATCCACCTGGGTCAGAAAATAAAATGGTTGCATGAACAGGTCGACCTCAAATATTGAATTATATCTCGGTGAATGCATAGAATGAAGTGTGGACCCAAACGAAAGCTAGGGACACCCAAAGAACATTTGAAAACACACTTCCATGATTTTCAAAAAATGGAGACGATCCACGAACAATCCAACTAGCCGTCGGGCTTTGAAAACTATTCTAGTGTCAGATCAAGGAATTGCCAAACACTCCAGAAGCGATAACTTGCCAGAAAAGAAACCAATCATGCTCAAAATCTAGAATAAGGTAAATGAACATACCCATGATGAACACACAGATCTACGAGGTTTGATGAGCAAACATGAAGAACTACCGGATCTACCAACTTGACTAAAAATAGAGTCAAACTAAAATGAAAATATTTTGGGTGATGCAAGATTGCCACGACCCAAGGATGCTCCTGCATCAGACACCCCTAGTGAGAAAATATGTTCCATGAGAGGAACTCATGAACATTGAGATGGGTTTAGGATATAGATCGCATGCTCATTCTTGATCCAAATATCTTCTCTGTTTGTACTTCTCCTCCTCCTGTCCTCTCTTATTTTCCCTATCAAATTCTTCAGACCCTCCTTCTATTCAACTTTATGCTTCATACCCACACAAGGTAGCAAGGGGTGCTTACTACCACCTTCCTTCTTATGTCCATCCATCCTACCTCTCATGTTGGGCTTCGTCTTATCTACCTCCTCATTTGCTACCCAAGTCTTTTGTTGCACAATCCTTCCTTCACACTCTTTTGGTATCACCTTGCTCTCAACTTCCTTCACAGGATTCTCTTTCAAATCCTTTTCACCCCTCAATGAAACCTTTGTATCCTACTTCTCAGCACTGAAACTCTTCACAAGACTCAAGTTCCTCACTCCTTCCTCTGTCTTCTTCAAGGGAGCAAGAGTAAACTTTTGTCCATCCTTCTCTATAGTGATCAGATTTCTCCTACAATCATAGATTGCTCCTCTATCAAACTGCCAAGGTCTGCCCAACAAAACATGATAGGCACTGATAGACAAAACATAACACAAAACTTCATCTCTAAAAGGGCCAATATTAAAGTTCACCCAACACTGATCTTTCACCTCCACCATATGATCATTATGTAACCAACTTATCCTATAAGGACAAGGATGTGGAAACTTCCTCAAACCAAGTTTCTCCACCATCTCCTCAAATACCAAATTACCAATACTTCCACTATCCACAATAACATTACAACACTTACCTCTTGATTTGCATACAGTCCAGAAAAGATTCTTCCTCTATGAAGTGTCCACCTTTTCCCTGTTCTACCTCATCAAAACTTTCCTAAGCATTAGAGATTCACCCTGTTTAGGCTCTATCCCTTCTACTACCTACTCTTCATGTGCCACAAAATTCTTCTTACCAGTCCCTTTACTTGATCCCTCAGGACACTCAAAAGATCCATGTCCAAATTCTCCACATTTGAAACATTTTCCCGAGAACTTTTTACTGCTATTTCCTCTCCTCTGCAACTTTTGGTCTGATTCTTTACTCCACTTGGATGTGGGTTCTTCTTCACTTATCTGCTTCTCCTTGCTACTACTCATTTGTCTCTCCTTCCTTCTAGGGGAATGTTGTCTTTTCTTCACTTTATTTTCAGCCTTAAGAGCATATTGAAAGGCATCCTCAACTGTAGAAATCCTCAACATACTCATCTCATCCTGAATATTAGATCTAAGGCCATTTATATATCTAGCCACCTTCTCCCTGGTCATATCTTTGTGTCTAGATCTAATTGTCATCCTGTAGAATTCTTTAGTGTACTCCTTCACACTCATGTCCTTCTACTTCAAGTCCTGCAACTTCCTAAATAGCTCCAACTCATAGTCTTCTGGAACAAACTTAGCTTTTAACCTTGCAACCATTTGTCTCCACCGAGTGATTCTTGCCTCACCATTCTCCACTTTGTCCTTCTGCAACTCTTTCCACCATAAAATAGCACGTCCTTTCAACTTAGTCTATGCTAGATTAACCCTTAGTGGGTCCCTAATATCTTCAAGCTCAAAATAGTCCTCCAATTCTCCTATCTAGTCTATCAAGTCCTCCAGATTCAATGTACCAGAAAAATTAGAAACTTCCAACTTATGAATTTTACTTACTTGTGCGACTTCCCTAAACAATCTCTCTTCTCTCTCATTTATCGATCCCTCAGCATCTTTAGTCTTAAGCTCTTCTACAACCTCTTCATATTCATCCTCTAGTTCAAGGTTTCTCCTCAAACCACCCAAGAGATTCTGGATCTCATTCCTCATCTCATTCTTAAAGTCCTCCATCATCTGCTCCATTCTTCTAGGGTTCATCCTTCTTAGTGGCATCTCTCCCCTTGCTTGGTGCAACTGCCTCAACTCGACAATCTAACTGCAGGTCTTCAATTACCTCACTCTCAGCGATCTATTGAACACACCTACACCCTACCTCCAATCAGCAATCGATTCACCCAAGGAATGCCACAAGGATCAACAACCCACTCAAGGTTCACAACCGGCTCTCATCTCTAGATTCATAGGTTTGCAACTCACTCTGATACCATCTAATGCAACCACAATCAGAGGGTCCTCGAAGAGAACAGTCCAAATTGTGCAGCAAGAGTCACACAACAAAAGCAACAAAAAATATTGATGCAAAATCAAATTTAGACATTCTTATTATCAAAGAATTCAATTGCAACAAGTCGACAACATTCAGACTTACAGAATTCGGCTCACGGGCCTGATACAACATGCTCAAAACACCAACATCTTCTTACACGCTCCTCAAATAAGTGAAATCCTACAAAGCAAATCACACATCTCAACTCTACTACTTCTTCTTCGATTACTCACTCTACTGCCCCCATATGATCAATTGCAATGCTTTATATACATTCACAAATCCAGAAACATTTGTGTCGGCCAACAATAAGATAATTTCCATAGAAGGAAAATAAATGGTTGCATGAACAGGTCGACCTTAGATCTTGAATTATATCTCGGTGAATGCATAAAATGAAGTGTGGACCCAAACGAAAGTCGAGGACACCTAAAGAACATTTGAAAACACATTGCCATGATCTGTGAACAACAGAGATGATCCACAAACAATCCAACTAGTCGTTGGGCTTTGAAAACTATTCCAGTGTCGGATCAAGGAACTACCAAACACTCTGGAAGTGATAACTTGTCGAAAAAGAAACCAATCATGCTCAAAATATAGAATAAGGTAAATGAACATGTCCATGATGAACACACAGATCTGTGAGGTCTGACAAGCAAACATGAAGAACTACCGGATCTACAAACTTGATTGAAAA
Organism: Sequoia sempervirens; assembly: GCA_007258455.2. Taxonomy (NCBI): domain Eukaryota; kingdom Viridiplantae; phylum Streptophyta; class Pinopsida; order Cupressales; family Cupressaceae; genus Sequoia; species Sequoia sempervirens. The sequence goes on along the minus strand of VDFB02000013.1, from coordinate 132,785,204 downwards.
TAGAGTCAAACTGAAATAAAAATATTTTGGGTGATGCAAGATTGCCATGACCCAAGGATGCTCCTACATCACTAAGGTACGGAAAATCAACCCACCTAGTGTTGAAGGTCGCCTCACACTACCTCCTCTCACAGCGTATCGAGCCTCAGGGGCCTATACTCTCATCAGCTCAACATTTTCACCTGCTCTTAAACAAAGTCAAATTGCAAGAAGGTAAAAGAAAAAATTATCAATAATTACTTCACTTTTTACTCTTATATATGTTAAAATTAGGGTTTTACTATATTAGGGTTAAAAGTTCCTTTCATTCAAATCAACATAATGGGGGCTAGAGAGCTATGTTTTTTATGTTATTTGTTGCATTGGAATCATGATTCCACTCTCATTCTCATCAAATGTTTATCATTATGCAATATGGTACTTGGAAATAGCCTATGATACAACTATCCAATTCAATGTGGCTAGATTGCTACCTTGATTCCACCTCCATAAAGCAAGAAAAATCAAGGGAGCATACATCTACCCTTGAATTCAATTTCTTAAAGAAGTTACATAAGAGGAATTTTGGACAACTAATGAACTTATGTTGTAGGATGTGGTTCCTAACATTATGGTTTTGTCGATAGCTACAGTGGGGGCTTCATTTTCTCACATTATAAGTATCATTTTCTAAAATGAAGATCATTGTTTAGGATTCCTTTAGCTTACATATGCACGCAAAGTCATATGAGTGCTAAAGTGGGGGCTAGATGTAATCACAAAAATTATACTCCTTTCTCCGAGATAGCACAATTTCTTATTTAATCTAAACCTATTTTAGTACTCTTGCATTAATTACCCTTTAATTCATCATTAATAAGCCCCTAAGACCCTTTATTTTGGATCTCGAGGGTTATTTCAACTAAAAACCTAACAAAATCCATAAAAACATCAAAAAATTTAACAACCCATCCCAAAAATCTAGGGTGGGACTCATACGCCACCTTGGGCATATAAGTCCCCCTAGGTGGGACCCATACACCACAAGTGGCATATGAGTCCCTCTCAAGGGCCCTTTGTGGGGTTTGAGCAAGAAATTTAAGCTTTTAATTCAAATGTTTGGTTGATGTCGGCTTTTGAGATCTAAATAATGGTAAATTAGGTGTATTGCCTATATAAACAAGCTTCTAAAGTCATTTTTCATCGAAGCAATAATATAGAAGAGCAATTTCAAGATCCAAGCATTCAATAACATTCAAGAATTTTTCACAAAAGCATTCAAGAACAAGTAATCAGCAAAATTGAAGCCTTGGAGCAACATTAATGTGTTTTTGCATGTCTTCAAGCTCACTTTCATCCAAGATCTAGCATTGTCAAGGGTTGATTATGGTTGTCAATGGTGAATCATGATGGATTCTAGGTTGAGGAGATACAACTAGCCATCAAGACAAGCTTAATGACTTGTTTCCTAAGTGATTTCATCGCCCATTACCACTCTACATTCAGCCTAAGGATGGTACATACATTATTAGGACTCATTTGGGTGATTAGGGATCTCTCAAAGTGAGTCTTTCATGTCCATTTTTCATTCTTGCATCTCATTCTAGCATGATAAAATAGGGTTGCATTACATTTCAGATTTCCTAATCTTAGACACACTTAAGGTTAGGATTTATGTTCACATTTAGATTCATGATTCTTTGTTTCTATCGAGGTTTAATTATGAACTAGGGGTTTGATCGATGGAATAGGACTGATACGCCAGAAGTGGCATATGAGTCCTACTATAGGAAAAAAAATCATTTTTTTGCAGATCCTGAATCTACACTATCAGAAACATGTTCAAGGACAAAATCCCTAGTCTAGGACTGGTATGCCCAGACTAGCGTACGAGTCCAAGTGTGCCCTAATTCCAAAAATTTTAAGATTTCAGAGCTCATTCCAATCTTCTTCAGGTTTCTAGGTGCACACTTCTAATTTTCCACCTTTTTGTTATGTTTTACATGCATTTTCAAGTCATTTAGTGAAGTCTTGCATCATACTAGGTTTAAGCATTAAGTCTTGCATTTCATTAGTTTTTTGAAGCCCTAGCTTGGTGGTAAACCCCTCTTTAGTTTATAATCAGACCCTAGGACAACCCTATTACAAGATCTATTTCTCCTTTGCATATCTTAGATTGAGATCTCTAGGGCTTCCCTTCAATGAATGAATGTTAGGAGAATGTGTTGTTCTATGCCCTTTAAACCATAAAGCAGCCATTTTTGACCATTTTAGTTTCAAATCATTATTTCACCTAAGCATTCATGATATCAACCTAAGCAATCAATAATCAAGCATCCTAAGACCTCACAGGAGGATCAAAGAGTTTACAAGAGCATTTTTAAGGCATTCAAGGATAGATTTCTTCATCATTTGTTGCAGCAATTCAAGATCCATTATCATGTCAAGGGCATAAAGTATCAAGCATGCTGTTGAGCTAGTGTTGTGATGAAGTATTCAAGATCCAAGTTAAGCATTGTTCCATATGTAATTCAAGATCTAGATCTACATTCTTCATAGCCATTTCATGTTAAATTGCAAATTCACATTTCAAGACCTCATTCAAGGTATTATTGTTCATGTTTCATTGTTTCATCCCAAGGTTTAATTACCTAAACAGGGTTTGACCAAGGCAAACCCCTTATTTCCTAAGAATCAACAAGTTTTTTTCTCTCTACATGTGTGATTGTAGATCTAAGTGTCTTGAGACTTGAAGATCCTCTGAAGACAAAGTTGCAAGATTGAAGAAAATTGCCAAGTTGTCAAAAGGTTGTCATATTCACAGAAAGTCACCTACAAGCCTGAATTCAAGGTTTCAAACTCAGAGATTTGGCATGAGAGAAGTTACAAGAAAGCCTTAGAGGATATTAGAATTTTAGAGCAACCCTAATACATTACTAAATCACTACTTGTGGTGTATGAGTGTCAATATACCTATTTTTAGGTAATTTCTATAGATCCTGGTTAGATAGTTCCAAATTTTGATTTCAGCCCAAAACCCTAAACTAGGACTAAATTGCCCCTACTGGCATATGAGTCCCAATGTGCTTCAAAAATCAAGTTTTTTGGATTCCAAACCTTAGTTCAAGCCTTTTCAAGTTTCCATGTACACCTTTGTACTTTTCTAGTTTACTATTCTAATTTGAGTTCATTTCTAGGTCATTTACTTAAGTTTGCATACCATTTGTACTTCTTATCTTTACAAGCCCTAGTTTGGTGGTGAACCCGCCTTTTACTCTTAAGTCACACCCTAGGACACCTTATTGTAGATCTTTTTCTCTCATTCTTATCCCTAGATTGAAATCTCTAAGGTTTCCTTGAATGAAACTTGTTGAAAATTGGTGCTTCTATCTCTTAAACCATAGAGCGTACAATTTTCTTCGTTTTAGGTGGATAAATCTAAGACAATGGCATAATATAATTTCATCTTTTAAAGATGAGAATTGTAAATATTTCTCCCCCAACTAATTGATAAATATAAATAACATTGAAAACCTTCAATGTCACCTCTAAATACTCATATTAAATTTGAAATACACATTCTATTAAAAAAATGATTTGATTAATGAGATGGTATATTAAATTACAATATAATTTACTACATTTCTAAATTATATGTCAATAACTTTTTTTATTAAATTTTGTCCAAATCTTCACCACCTATTATATATCCATATTATATATCCATATGACAAAAATGTTCAAAACTCTAGAAGATAATTAAACAAAACTTTTATATTAGTTTATTCAAAGGATAAACAAAGTACTTATCTCTATTTCTTTCTTGAACTACCGAAAAATCTTTTTGTTTTCCTAAAAACAAACAAATTTGTTACCTCTAAAATAAATATATATAGAAATAGACTTCATTAGTTATACTGTAAGGTATTGATTTTATTAATTGAAACAAGACTACAAATTAAGGTTTTATTAATTAAAACAAGTTTGATCACGTTACTACTAGTTAAACACCTATTCACTGACTTGCTATCAAATCCAAACTACAAATCACTACCTATTGACGGACTCTCGACCTAATCTACATTATTAGCGAGGAAGTCATTATACCAACAAGCTATTTTACTCGAGGAGAGAATTAATAGATATAGTTTCATTACAGAGAGTAATTAATTTGAAATGAGCACAACCCAGGGAAGAATGCCTGACTAATTCGTAATGTATACGAATACTTGTTGAGGTTTAGGCTAGGCTTGTTCGGGCAATGGCCATGGAAGATATCCAGGCTCGCAGTAAAACCTAAAGTCTTGAAAGGCTTGAATGCCATCCATTGAAACATTGTAGTGGCGCAATGTTTCTCTCAGCTCACTCCATTCTTGACGCTCATCTTCATCCTTCGCTTTCTGAGCTTTCTGATTCTCCATGACCGTTGTGTCCTGTTGCAGTGAGCTTTCTCCTTTGTTGTCTTCTTCCTTTTTGAAAATTTTCTTGATGATTATTGTCTGATTCTCCTTAGCCGTTGTGCCCTGTTGCAGAGAGCTTTCTCCTTTGTTGTCTTCTTCCTCTTTGGAAACTTCCTTCTTGATTATTTTCAGCATATCCCTCATCTCCTCCTGCTCTTTCAAAACCCGTCTTAAAACTTCCTTGAGATAATCATCTCCATTTGTATCTTCCTCGCTGGAAATTGTTGTCATGTTTTTCTCCGGCAAGTTGCCACTTGTCTTCTCCACTTATCTTGGCCACCTCTCATCGATATAATGCTCAACCATCTCTCTCAGCGAAGGCCCACTATTCTCCTCTGTAACTTTCCACTTTCTTATGTTTTTCTTCTCCACTTGTCTTGGCCACCTCTCATCGATATAATGCTCAACAATCTCTCTCAGCGAAGGCGCGCTATTCTCCTCTATAACTGTCCCTTTCCATCTCCGAGTTTCATGCACTGTAATCCACTTTCTTAAAACCCCAAGATTGTTCCAGTTCTGCATCAGTGCATACAAAGAATTTTTATTTCTCATTAATAAGAACTAATTGTGTGCCTAAAGAAATAAATTAGCTACCTCTGTCCGTTCAAGTGAACACCGTCGAGGTAGAATTACAAAAAATTCTGACGCTATCTTACTTGTATAAGAGTTGTCATGAGGTGCCTCCATTGCCAGCAGACGAAAATCCATGCAATAAGTTGAATTTGCCATCCTTCCACTGAGATACCGTCGGGGGTTATACACAAAATATTCCATGCTAGCCAATGGTAGTCCATAAAAAAATTCCACTCTCGGCGATAATTTCTACTCCTCATGGAGCGAGAAAAAAAAAAGTGAAAAGCGTTCTCTTCTCCTCTGCTATACTTAGGGATGAGCATTGCACTACTTATAAGACTTCGCTCACCCTTCCCGTCTTCTCGCTCTTCTTGATCACCTGCCATCGGCTCATTCTCGCCTGAATGCAGCAAACGTCAAGCTGCTATTATAAATCTTTTATGTTTGGCATTAGAAATTTGTTAGTCTACTCGTTATTCTTAGTGTAGTTTTTTTAAATCGAGAGAAGTTTTATGGATTATGATAATATAAATTAAAATAAAGTTCACATATATTTTATAAAGAAAATTAAAATTTATAATGTTAGTGATCTGGATTCGGAAATTCGTAGAAAACAAAATTAATATAACATAGCCAGCTTATTAAACTTGAATCCTGCACCTTGTTCACTGCTGGTTGTCTCATCTATCTCAATCTTGGCTTCTTCAACTCCAGAACCTTCTGCTAAGAAACATTTTGAATGAAAACGGATTGTGAATTATGTGATCGTACATTCCACAAATCATTAACTAAGATGCTCTGTGTATTTGAATGATATATTCACCTGGCTTCTCAATTATTTCTTGCTCTTCCTTTTTCCCTAATCCTTGTTGGGCCGTATCTGTTTGGGGAAGCAATATTCTCAAGTTAGAATCATCACTACTGTAATGCTTAGACAATTACTCTCCTATTTCCTGTTCAGCTTAAGAGGATTGCATCTGGAATATTTTCACCTGAAAAGCTGAGGGCTCTTTGTTGTTTAGCTCCAGATTCTGCAAAATAGTTCTTTGGTTCTCTTCTACCTACAACAATATTAAAGTGGAAGAAAAAGAATTCATTTATTTAAGTGGTGTTTTACCTTGATGCAGATATAAAATGTGACTATTCCCACTTGTATAAAGTCAGAGATTTCACCTAGTTCAGGTTTCTTTGGAATTGAAGTTCCAATTTGGAACTTCGGATTGACTCTTCTACGCCCACAAGTATTGTATTGCTTTGTTTTTTCTGCTCGGTCGGTAGACCTTTCGCTACTATACCACCTACTTAACTGGTCTTCCAAAGAGTCATAGTCTCTAGGGTCGGATAGTTGTAGCGGCAGCTGAATTATCCGCCTTAAATGTTTGTCTACTAAGTCGTCATTGGACTTATCATGTTTGCTACTGTTGTCTCCGTAATTTCTTATTATTGCCCTTTGGATCATGCTCTTTTCCATGCTCAAAACAGCGTTCATCTGGCAAGTGTTCAAAACCAAATTCAATGCTGATAGTATCTGCCAGTTAAAAGTTTTAAAGAAATTTAGAAAACCAGAGACTAATATTTGATAATTTTAACTACTGCAAATAGATGGGGTTTCTAAAGTTATACCTGCAGAATCACATTTTCATCGCAAAGCTGGAGACCGTCGACGAAAACTATTATCCTAAGATTATAAGTGGAAGCAGGGGGCATCTTGTGAATCCTTGTTCCTGGAACATAGTTCTCATGCCAACTAAAGGTAATGCAGCACCATATAAAAGCGAACACCTTCCACATCGTGGAGGGTCTATAGCAGAGTTGTTCTTTCAAAAAATTGATTTCATCGATAACCTTCCGATGATAACCAAGCTTTTGGCTGTGGTCTGGCAGACTTATATAATCCACGACTTGAGAACTGATTGGTTTCACAAAAGAAATCGCCGACTTCCCTACACCCCAAGCAGCTACAATCACCGATGCTGGTATACCTCCATATTTAAATTTCTTTATATCTTTATTTTGGACTGTATCAAGTACCAACCATACAGTGATACTGAAAATGATGGCCACCAGTAGTGCAAGAGAGAATGGGAGGATCACTCCAACACAGATGCTGTTTCTGCGGTTTCTCCAATTATATATCCAGCTAGTCCTCAGCTTGTGCGCCACCGTCATCGTTGCTTCCAATTCTCCGGTGATTTTTACTGCTAGACCCGCCCATACTTCGGTTTCATTCCTGTAATGCCAGGCATTATAAAATACAGTCAAAATGGAAGGTATAGTCTTCTGTATCGAGTCTTCCTCCCATGGCATTTTACCGACTGTTCGATTTCCAGATCCACTTTCTTCCTCTTCTTCAAACTGAATATCACCAGACCCAGAACAAATACTAATCGTTGAGTTAAAAGATGCTTATAAATAAAGATGGAATTGGTCATTTACTTTAAAAATTTGTAAATTTAAATGTTTTTAAGAAAATATATTAGAATATCAACGTAAAGTGGATCAAACTTTCGATTACTTAGTTTTCCGTTCACTCTCTTTGTACAAACTTATAAAAAACTGCAAAATTATATAAAATCATCAGAATATGAAATGAAGACAGCCCGGTTGCGTAGATGAGTTGGAATATGCGAGGAGGCACAAAAAAATCAACGACAAATACAATTAATGTAAGCCTGCTTACCATATCTCTCCGGTCCATGATGGCCAGGGACTTAAAAACTTGATGATACCCAGGATGATAGTTTTCTAGAAAGTCATCAAACTTGCACAAATTTTTATGGTCTTCCGGGAGAGCTCGCTCTGCATTCCAAGATTTGCGCGACTTTGAGGAATTAATATTATATGTCTCCTGCAGCAACCCGTACGGTGTAGTCACTCTCCATTTAGGATATCAATGAAGAATGTTTGGTTTAAAGACCATAATACAACTTAATTTGACTTGATTCAATTAATTTTTATTGTACTTAATAATCCTCTTTTACATTTTTCTAACCCATGATAAAAGCTTGAGTAGCGAGATATCTCCCCTATAAATTAAAGAAAGATCCATCTAAAATAGGGCACAATCAAAGAGAAAAACAAACACTTTACAGGTTGAACTTTTATAAAAATCTATTGATAATTATGATGAATTAAAGTTTATCTATTATAATTAGATCGGAGAAGGTTCTTACAAAACTGCTCGTTGGGTTGCCTGTTTCTTTCTTATTTCCGTAAACTATTTCGTAATATTATTTTGAAAATCTATTCTTTCGAATTTATTCTACATGCAATAAAAAAATGAAATATATGTTCTCAATCATTGAACAAAGTATGATCAAAAGACTGTTCATATTATCTCTTTATTAATATTTATATGACACTTTACAATCTTAAAAGAGAAACCATGAGAAATTTGCTTTCTACCTGAAACATATTATGTAGAAGTGTAGGGAGACAAAATTTTATATTGTTATTGGAAACAAAAGAATTGCTATATATTAAAAAAATTGACTATTATAAAGAGTTATTGAACTAATATTGTAGAATTAATCTATTAGGACATTGAAGCTAGAATTTTATAGAATAAGTGTATTATATTGAATATAAATCTAAAAATGGGGAGAGACATTAAAAAGGATAACAATATAGATATGTAATTATTGTTAGAAAAGTTTATTATTGTTAATTCATTGGGGTGAAGATAAAGGGACTCATTACTTTCATATTTGATTACAAGATAGGAAGATTAAGAAAAGACAAAAAAGGTAAACTATAGAGTTTTGAAATTGAGAAACCACCAAACTATAGAGAAAATAAACACACCCTATACTAACTTGGAGTCTAATTAATGGCCACTTAGACCGAATTTAAATAAGAGATGAAGGTAAATGAAAGAGGAAGTTAGATTATGATTAGCTCTATGTCAATTTAGGGATTTTTATGATGAGTGTTTTGTGTATTTTATGTTTGATGATTGAAAAAAGATTCTAGAATTGTAGCTGCTATTGTTAGATTGCGATAAATCTAGACTTACTTGAGATTATGTCAAGCCTATAGTTTAGTCTTGGAACCCACTTTATTATTGCACAATATTATCATTTGCTAATATGCTCTTTGAAACTTGTTCACCTCTACTTATACCTGTTAACCATAGTTGTGTTGAAGTACTTTGAGGGCCTACTATGATAGAGAGAAAGGTGTTTGACTTTGTTAATGGTAGTCTTGAGACCTTTTGATATTGCTATCAAGATTCAACTGTGTAGTTATACAAGTCAAACTCATTGACCCATGTTTCATGAGTAGTGGTTCACAAGAACCCATCTCTCATTATAATGAATGGTCCACTTACCACTCATTGCATCTAGGTGATACTCACAAAGGTGAAGCACTGGGCCTTCTTAGGAGGTCACCCATCCCAGTACTACTCCAGCTCAAGTACACTTAACCATAGAGTTTTCCCCAAGGTTAAGCCCACTTAGCTTGCAATCCCTATTGCAAAACTTTCAGCAAGTGTTGTACATTATGAACCATTCATTATAGAGCCCCTTTAGCTCATCAATTGATAAGTAGGAGGTATTTTCCACAGCATGAAACATGGGTCAACGAGTTTGACTTGTAAAACTACACAGTTGAATCCCAATAGTAGTATCAAATTTGACATGCTATGGAAAACACCTCTTACTTATCAATCTTGAGACCTATTTATTGATTTGATAGGATTGAAGACACCTAAATAGAAAGTGTACTTGTTCTTAACGTAGCATTTATAAATGCTTGTATTGATGCATAGGTGTATATGATTTTTTATAATATTTTTGTATATGTTATGATGATACTTTTTGATGATTCCTATTGTCCTAGGGCTTCTACTTAGATAAAAGACCTTGGATATTAAATTTTGAATACTTGACATACAAATCAATGGGTGAGTCAAATTATTTGAAAGATGTTTGAATTAAGGGGAAAGTATCATGGGTGTAATTATGTCCAAAGTGCATATTTGTATACATAGTTAGGTGTAAGATGGATTATGAATCATTGAAGAAAGAGTTGATTTAAACCATTAGAAACTAAGATACATTGTTAAATAACAAGTTTACTGATTTTATTGCTTATACCAAATTCTATATCAAAACTCATTTTTCTTCTCTAATGATTTCATTTCGCTCAGAATTTCCTTTTAAATTTAAAAACTCAAAAATTTCTTTAAAAGAACCATTTACACTAAACTTGTGTCTCAATTTAAAATTTTAAGTTAGCACATTGTAACTATAAACAAGTGTAGCATAGTGGCTAGTACTTGCCTTAATAGTATTGTAATTATTGTTTTCTAAATTTGATAAAAATTAAATGTAAGTTTTATTAATGTGAATAAAAGTAAATGTAAATTTTCCTAATTATAGTGTCTTAGTATTGTTAATTAGTTATTTTAATGGCCTAATCCTAACCCTAACTCTAATTTTATCCCTAACCATAACCTTAACCCTATCCCTAACTCTAACCCTAACAATAAATTTTAAACCATTATTTTAATCCTAGACCTATCTCTAACCCTAAATTATAACACTATCCATAATATAAACTTAATTTTTGTCACTAACTTTTAAATAAATAACATATTTAATAAATGTTATACTACACTTCTAGATTAAACTATGTATGCTATTTGAATTGAAGTTTCGAACCACACTAAATGATTCATTCGTAGGAAGAGGATAATGAAGAATATGATTGTAGAAATGACCTTACGAAGAGTTAAGTGGTGGGAGAGTGTAGATAGGGAGGAGATTGGAAAATGAAGTAAAAGTGAAAATAGGCAAAAGATGATGAAGACATAATAGAAGAATGAATAATATAGCAATATGATATAACACAAATAAAAGAATCAAAAAAGGTTAAAGTTAAATGTCTCAAACAATGAATAAATAACTCTAATGACCTTACGCTAACCCTAACTCAATGATTCATCATAGGAAGAGGACAATGAAGAATATGATTGTAAAAATGACCTAAAGAAGAGTTAAGTGGTGGGAGAGGGTAGGGAGTGAAGAGATTGAAAAATGAAGTAAAAGTGAAAATAGGCAAAAAAAAAATGATGAAGATATAACAAAAGAATGAATAATATAATAATATGATATAACACAAATAAATGGATCAAAAATGGTTAAAGTTTAATGTTTCAAACAGTGAATAAATAACTCTAAGTGAATTATAAATATGAATTAATAACAAAATGATTGAGAAACAATTATCAAAATTATTAAAAGAAATGAAGGAAGATATAAATGAAAATATCCTATAACTTAAAACAATAATAATTTAATAAAAAGAAAAAGAAAAAAAGATGAGATTATATATAAAATATAAATTGGAAAATTAAATAAATGATTCAATTAAAATAAAAAAATAGATGGTTAAAATACAATAGATTATAATATATATAAACTACCATATATATTAATATAAATCTATAATATAAATTAAAATATTACTTACACAATGTAAATTAACTTATTTAGGTCTACAAAATATTACCTTCAATAACATAAGATATAAATAATAATAATATATCTAAATTATTTATTAATATAGGTTATGTATAAAAATTAATATTATTTATATTAAAATAGGTTGTATATTATATATAATAAAGACCTAAAATAATATAGGTTATCTAATATACCTATATATTATATGTTATATTTTTTTTGGAGAATCTATATATATAAATTAATATAAAAATATAGATGATAAAAAAAATTATTAATGAAAAGAAGAAATTAAATATTAAAAATATAGATAACATAAATATTAGTTTAATGGAAAGAATAATACAATTTTTAATTTAATTTTATTATTTTAATAGTGTGAATCCAAATTTCTAATGGATTTTTGTGAGATTTTTTAATAAAAAAATAACAATTGCATTCTTAAAAAAGTCAAAATAAGTAACATTTATTTATTTTATAAATCAGAAAATGAAAAATCATTCTTTAAAAAATGTTTACCTTGTTTTCCTACAAATATGTCAATAACATACATAACTTTAACCAATCATATGCACAAAAAATATTTTTTATAATTTACAAAATTAAATTTTATTTTAAAATTTTAAAAATATTATTTTTGATTGATTGAAAACTAAATTATTAACTAATTAACTAAAAAAGCCAAACTCATTACAATAGCACTATACCAATGGCAAGTAGTAATAAGACATCTAAACTGTGAATGTAGGGTGTGCGTCTACCTTTGCTGTGAAGTTCGTTACTCGTTTAATACACATTCGAATGTTGTCGATAATATAAGGAACACTCCACCTTTTACCATCCAACTTCTCTATTGCATTTGTTATTTTCCTACGCCTGGCTTGCCCAGTTACAGATAATTTGGGTTTGCTCGCTCCAGGAAATCTCTCTTTTTTAAATGGATCTGTTAATGCTAACTGTGCCGCTGTCTTCAGAAGAAGGGTCTCTGTCTGGAAACACAACGATTCGTATTAATGCCAGATATAATAATTTGAGGTATATTTGCTACAATATTTAGGAAAGCTGATTACCTGAACCATAATACTAGACTTTTCCGTTCCCCATTCTCCCAAGAATCCCACAGTTAAAGGAGTACTAACAAAAGGATTCAAAAATAACGCAGCTAGACCATGGGCAAAGCGACTTAGTCCTGCCCAATGTTGTAACGGAAAATGTTAGGAATTTTGCCTGTGAATTCGTGTGTCTTCTATTATTAAGCTAGATAATTACGCGAGTCCAGATAATTACACCTACCAACAGCATCCCGCCGAGCCGGTTTTTCAACAATATTTTCAATTAGCTTGAGAACTGTGAAAATAAAAAATTAAAAAAAAATTATTCACAGCTAAACATTCCTTTGTTTAGTTGGCAAAAGAAGCGAGAGGAAAAGATCTAAATAAGCATAGCATACCAGTTCGGACATTGACTATTTCTGGTCCTTGGAGAGTGGCTATCCAGTCCTCATTGCGAATGAGAGTAATATTTTCGCCCCCGATGATTAACTCCCGTGTCATATCTATATCGCCTAATGTTGCCGCTACTCTAAGCAAATTGTTCTCCCCTGTTTTTTTCAGTATTTTACTTTTTTCCTGTTTAAGATATTTCTCAAGAGAAGAATTGGAGTGTAATTCAATTCCGACTGCAGAGGCAAACAAAAGCAGGGTTTTCTGTTTGTCCGATTCACATTTGTCCAGAAGTAACTCAGCTATTTTCACGGCATCTTCACCATCTGCTTGAGCCGCAAAATGCAGAGCTGTTTTGCCATCACAATCTCGTTCTTTTAACGGATGGGCTCCTTTTGCGAGAAGCATTTCAACAACTGCCTTGTGGCCTCCGCTTGCTGCTTTATGCAGTGCTGTTTGACCCAGCACGTCTGTTGCCTCTACATAATTCTTAAGCTCTGGTCTTGAAATCTCTGAAAGAAGCTTTTCCACCATGTTTTGGTTACCTCTAGCAGCAGCCACGTGCAAAGGGGTTGTCTGGCTGAAATCTTTGACAAAAACTTGTTTTGTAGCTTGTTTTCCTGAAATGATCTCGCTTAAAACATTGGTATCGTCATGAGGTCCAGCTACTGCATAATATATAGCACTCTGTCCATCACGATCCTTGGTATCTATATTTCTGTTACCCCGTAGAAGCCAACGACAAACGAATCGGTGTCCAAGGAAAGCTGCGACGTGAAGCACGTTTCTTCCATATTTATCACCCGCTGATGCTTTCTCCAGGTTTATACTTCCTTGTTTTTTATCAAACAGCAGTCCTTCAATAATTTTCATTGCCACATCCTCGTCTGCACCCTCGGCAGCGTAATGGAGTGATGTCTTTTCTTCATCGTCTGGGTCATAAGGATCAGCTCCTTCTCTCAGCATCATTCTAACGAGATCGAAATAGCCCATTCGGGAACACTCGCGCAGATACAATGAGAGGTCCAGCTTCTCAAAATAAGATTGTGGTTGGCTGGACAGTGACAGCAGCCACGCCACCATATTCACATTGGTGTCCTCTTCAATGGCCAAATCCAAAGGCGTCTCTCCATCATTGTCCTTGATATCCACCAAGCGAGTGCTGCCTTCAACAATTTCCCCTCTTTCCGCTGAAATCAGAACACGAGCAAACTCTTCATTTTGCTGCCTGCGCAAAAATGCATAGTGAAGCGGAGTCTGACCATCCTCATCTTTGGAGGTCACGCTTGCGTAGACCCGAGAAGCAACTTCATTTGCATAGTGAAGCGGAGTCTGACCATCTTCATTTGCAAGGTTTTCTTTAAGCAGCATCCGTGCTATTTTAAGTCCATCGGATTTATCGTCCAGTTCTGCTGCATAATGCAAAGCTGTTTTTCCTTTATAATATGTTTTAGAGAGCTGTACGCCATTCTCTATGAGCCTTTTTACCAGATTTACATCGCCTTTCTTTGCCGCTCGAACAAGAAAGGTGCTTAAAGCATCAGACTTGCCTTTAGAGCTTAACAGTGAGAACCATTGGTTAGCTAAAATCTCAGCAAACTGCTTTAAATCGCCGTTGGCCTCTTTTGCTGCTGCTTCTACGGCCTCCGAAATACCATCAAAGGTTTTCTCAATAAACCGATTGCCATACTTAATGAGGGATGCGAGTGTTGGGCAATCGTCCATCATCTTTCTCTCTTCTATCGCTTGATTATATAATCGAGAGGACAGTGCGCAGGTGTTCGCACAGACAAAGATGTCCACCGTAAAATACCTGACTGTATCAGCAACGACCTCCCAAGTCGAGGGCACGCTTGTGTCGAATCCAGAGTCTTGAAACATCTTCAAATCCTCTGTTACACCTATTTCTTCAAAAGCATTATTGTCATTTTCGAGGAAGCTCGAGAATAAATTTTCCAAAACGACATTTGCAATCTTGCCTTGCTCAGAATTTTGATTCTTGATCATCAAGGCTTTTAATGAAGTTTTGGTGTCGACTGCTAAGGCTTCCAAAAACTTTTGAATGCTGATACTCGAGACTTCCCAAGAACCCAGTAACGATTCCGTTACTGCCACTCTGGTCTTTGCAAGCACACTCTGCAACTCCCTGGCTATTGCGTTTACTAGTTCGCTTGCCGATTCTATTTCATCACCTTCCCATATTGAATCCTCTCTCGCGCGATCCTCTTCTGTCTCGCCTGCCATTAACCAATAAAGGACCTCCTTATTCCAGTCTTCACAGCATAACAGCAACGCAGCACTCCTTCCTTCGTTACTCAATTCAGGAACCTTTGAATATAGGGCCGTATTCCTCTCAGCTTTTGCGGATAACATAGAAGCGTCAGCCTAATGTTTACATTGCAAAATCACCACTAAATTGAAGCTTTAAAATTTTCACATATTTTGCCATCTATATTCAACTACTTTGTATTCAAGTTAATCAAGCCAAAGAAGTTGTACAGACCTGTGTTGAAGATTTCGGGAGTTGGTGACTCAATGACTAACATGTAGCCAAGACAGCTTCTGTAACCCACTTCGACATTGAAGTCGTAACCAGAGCCTCCGATCCAGCCATCTAGTAGACGAACTCTGTCCCATTCCTCTAACAGATTATGACGCCTTATTGAATCCAGATTGTCCTTCGCTTCTTCTACAGTTGCCAAACGCCATCCGGGTGGAGTTCGGCAACTCCTTTCCAACTTTCTCAAGGCCATGTTCACCTGTCTGTCTAACCTCAAGGCCATGTTCACCTGTCTGTCTAACCCAAAGCGTTATCTATCAATCAGAACCGAACCCAAAACATTACAAACTTAAGTACCAGCGCAAATGATTATGTGCCATGAATCGGTTTGTACAAAAGACAATCTGTATTCCTATTTTAAAAAATAAATAGAAATATACTTTAAATAATGTACAAGTGGGACTGATTTGGTTTGGTCAGCAATATTCTTTAAGGAAGCGGTCCTATGGAGTCAATTTCAGCAATTAATTTTGTGGAGCAGGGATCTTATCACACACCAAATATTATTATGGATAAATTTAAATTTTATCTCACAAATAGTTTTTAATTTTTTAGATTTTAGATTTTCAAAGGTATTTTTAGGATGAGACTTATTCCCTTTCCTCACTCCTTTCTATCTAAAGAGAATTTGTTTTCTTCAATTCGTACTAAAGAGGATTTGTTATTACATATATTTTATCTATAATTTTTAAAGTGTTATTATTTAAATAAATTTTGAGGATTTCTTTTTTCATTTTAATTATTTTTATGATGAGATTAGGGGAGAGGGGCCAGTAGTCATGTGGGCTAATTTTGTTAGCATGTAGTGATTGACTCGATTATGTAGAGCCTTCGTTTTTTTTTTTTTTTTTAATGTGGATTGGCCTCTTATCTTTTTATAGCTAAGGTTTGGAGGTGTGACTCATCATGCAACTCGCCACATCAACACATCTATTGAAAAGTGTCTAAAATCTGACTTTTTAAAGATTCGACCAAAATTAATCATGGGATCCCTAGTAATTGAACAAAAAAATATCATTTGTTGCTTGTAGAATATCATATTTTTATTTACAGTAAAATTAATATGCAACCTAAATGGACCAAATACCTATTGGTAACCATAAATCTTTGATATCTCTAGCTTTTATATTCAACACATATGGACCAATCAATGAACACAAAAAAACTATTTGTTGTTATAAAAACAACACATAATTATTTAAAATATAACTTGTATGAAAAAAAAAAAGGACCAATAGTTAAACACTAAAACTTTTTAAAATCCTTCACATTTAATGAGAAAATACATGATATTTATTGTGCTCGCCTTTTGTATTTGTGATAGAACAAACTATTAATATAAAATACTTCAATGCTTGTACATTGCTACCCCAATAGTTGCACACATAAGAACAATATTTTTTCACTATGATAGCAATACTTTTTTAAATGAATTTCTTATTTTATTAGATGAGCATTTTATTTTTTAAATGATACACTTATATTAGTGGATAATTATGATATTTTATTTGAGACAAAAAAATACTTATTTCACTTCTTCATGAATATATTTATGTTTTTTATATATATCATGTGAAAAATTGCTGCCTATCTGGAGTAAAAATTCTTGTGGCGAGAAGATCTTGCAGAAGAAGTCAAGAAGAAGAGTCAGAATCTAAGGAGTAAGTGTTGATTGAGAGTTGGGTTGATGGTGTTTTTCACATCATGTGTTGCCATCAATGCCAAAGGGGGATATTGTTGGATCATGTGGTTGTGTTGTTGATATATGGTTTCCATTGATGTCAACACTATTAGCATTGATGTATTATACGTTGTATATGTCGAGGATATTGAGAAAATTGTTAAAGAAAGAGTTGCAGGTTGACAGTGGAACAATGAAGGTCATGAAGGTGTTTTTCTCTATATGTTGAAGATCAATTGTTGTGGACTAAAGGGTTTATTGTTGAGTGTATCTATTCTATCCTCCAGAAGTTTCAGAGGTCTGCGTGAAGATTTGTTCAAATTATGAAGATTTGTGTTCTAACAGGGCTTATGTGGTCTCTGTCAGTGTTCTTGATTAAAGTTGGTATAATTTTGATAATTCTAGTTGTTGCAGATATTTCTCTATTGTTTCTTGGTGTTCTTGGATGTTTCTAGATCATGCTCTATCTTTGTGGTATGTCCACATTGATCAGTGTGCTCATGGTCGAAGATTTTTCTCTATATGTTTAGTTTTTCCTGTTCTTGGCCGACATGATGGGTGTAACATGTTGTGGATCCTTGGAGATTAAAATTTGAATGTTTGGCATGCTCGAGGATATTGTTTTGGGTCTTATCATGATATTAGCCAATGTTGTTTGATCCACATTGAAAATTTATTTGTAAATTTGGGCCGACATTAAAAATATGCTTTATATTTATGGCCGACTAAGTTGTTGATGTAATCTCATGTTGCGGATATATAAGAGCGATTGTTTCATCGGTGTAAAGTGTGCTTGGTGTGCTCCCATGTGTGTATGTGAGAATATCATTCGATTGCAGAGCAAAGTGTGAAGAAGATTGAGCGAAGTGTGAAGAAGGTTTTTTTGTGCTTAACTGGAATTGTAATCAGGCTTGTGTAGAAGTTATTTTCTCAGTTCACATTTTGGATGGTTTTAATCCAAACCTTTCTTTGGACAGTGAGTCATTTTTTGTATTTGAGTAGTGAGCTCTAGGCAGTGTGCCTGGATGCATATGTATTCCCATTATATCTTTCTTTATACTTTTAACAAGGTATAATATTATGGACTAACCTCCACCATGGTTTTTCCCCTAACAGGGTTTCCACATAAAAAATATTGGTGTTCTCTGTATTTCTAATGTGTTGAATGTTTATGGTTTATTGTTTATTCATCATCTCTGAGACTGAGTTAAATAAAGTTTGAAAAGGTTTAAATATTATGTGACAATTGATTCACCCCCTATCTTAGTTGTATATCCCTGTTTTTCCAACAATTGGTATCAAAGCAGGTTCCTCTGAAGAAGTTTAAAAGCTTGAGGTGATTCGAGATGGTATCATACAAGAAGGACAATCATAGATTTGATGGAACAAATTACTCATTGTGGAAGCTCAGATAGAGTGTCATTTGAAGTGTATTGGTGAACCCTTTTGGAAAATTACAAAGAATAGATATGTTATTCCTCATAATGGTCCTTTCACTGCTGATGAGATTAAAGAGGCTTTGAATAATGTCAGGGCTATGGAAGCTTTGTTGAGTACTTTAACAGATTCATAAATGAAAAATGTGTTAGGTCTGAAGACAGCTCATGAGATGTGGATGAAGCTAGAAACTTTGTATGAAGGAGATGTACATGTGAAGATGGCTAAGCTATAGAGTTTGAAAGGAAAGTATGCAAATCTAAAGATGGGTGAAGATGAAAATATTTCTTATTTTATGCAAAGAGTAAATGAACTAGTGATGGGTATTAGATGTGTTGGTGGTACCCTAGATGAGGAAGAAATTATGGCTAAAGTGCTCAGATCATTGCCTCCCTCCTACAAAGTAAAGGCTTATGCTATTGAAGAAACCAGATCATTGATGAATGTGACAAGGGATACACTGATTGGTAAACTTGTTGCCTTTGAGTTGAGTGAATTTGGTGATTCTGTTCCTAAGATTGAAACTGCATTTAAGGCTACTGTATCTGGAAGAAACAAGCAAAGATATGATCTAGGAGAGAGTCCTAGAAAGACATTCAAGTATGAGGAAGAAATGAAATTGCTTGAAATGAAGAAAGAGAGGTTGAAGAGCTAGAAGCACTAATTGTGAAGAAAGAAGGTAGAGGACAAGGTAAGTATAAAGGAAAGTTTCCTATCAAATGTTTTTCTTGCAGTAAAATAGGTCATTCTACGTCAACGTGTCCTGAAAGAGTTCCTAGATCTAAGCCTTACAAATCTAGATTCTAAAAGAAATGTTACTTTGATGAAGAAGGTGTGACTGATGATGAATCTGATAAAGATAATGAAAATGAAGATGATTGGGTTTTCATTGCTATCAAGGAAAATAGTTTTGTGGCTACTGAAGCTGCTAAAGTTGAGAAAGCTCTTGTAGCCCAAATTGAAGAAAAGGATGAGTGGGTCATTGACAACAGATGCTCACATCATATGACTAGTGACAAAAGAAAATTTTTAAGTCTAGAGAAGTATGACGGTGGAGCTGTAAGATTTGGAGATAACAATGCTTGTGTGATTCATGGCAGAGGATCTATTTGTCTTGGTGGTAAGCATAACACTAATGATGTTCTTTATGTTGAAGGCTTGAAGCATAACCTATTGAGTGTTGGATAGATGGTGGACAAAGGTTATGATCTTCAGTTCAAAGATGGAAGATGCAGGATAGATGGAAGTTCTGGAAATGAAATTGCCTCAAGAAAATAGACAAAAGGTAATATTTTTCACCTGAATGCTGCTAGTGAAAGTTGTTTAATTGCTCAAGTAGATGAAAGTTGGTTATGGCATAGAAGGCTGTGTCATGTGAATTTTGATAACATTGTCAAAATAAGTTCCACTCAAGCAATAAGAGATTTACCTAACCTAGTGAAGCCTACTAGCACAATTTACAAAGAGTGTTAGATGGGAAAACAGACTAGAGTTTCTTTTCGAAGCAAACAACATCATTCAAATGGATTGTTGGAGTTGATACATACTGATCTATGTGGTCCTTCCAAATTCAAAAGTCTCCATGGTGAAAGGTACTTCATGTTGCTTATTAATGATTATTCTAGAATGATATGGGTTTCTTTCTTAAGAGAAAAATGTGAAGCATTAGAAATGTTCAAAAGCTTCAAAGCTATGGCAGAAAATGAGAAAGGTCTGAAAATAAAATGCTTAAGGTCAGACAAAGGTGGTGAGTTCACCTTCAGGGATTTTAATTCTTTCTGTGAAGAGCATGGAATCAGAAGAAAAATATTTGCTCCCTGAACCCCTCAATAGAATGGTGTTGCTGAGAGAAAGAACATAACAATTTTGGATGCTGCTAGAACAATGTTGATTGAAGGAAATGTGCCTCACATCTACTCGAGTGAAGTAGTAAGCATTACTATGTATACTTTGAACTAGGTAAATGTAAATGGTTATTCTGGTAAGACTCCTTTTAAACTATGGTTTGGTTATAAGCCTGCTATTAAATATTTCAAGATCTTTGGAAGTAAATGCTACATCAAGAGAAATAATGATATAGGAAAGTTTGATGCAAGAAGCAGTGAAGGAATCTTTCTAGGTTACTTTATTAGAAGCAAGGCCTACCAATGCTATAACAGAAGACTAAGGAAAATGGTTGAGAGTGCAAATTTCAAAGTTGATGAGGATTCTACTAAATCATCCAGATAGTGTGGATATGATTCAGATGAAGACAATACAAACAAATGGAAGAATGTTCAAACACAAAATCAACTTCAAATTGTGCCATATGTTCTGGTAAGACAACTTCAATTTGTTTTGGTAAATCAAGATAGTCAGGAAGCAGAGACAAGTGCAAGTGTAGGAGAAAGAACAGAAGAATTAGAAGTTCAAGAAAATCCTTAAACTCCAAGGTATCTAAAGCTAAATCATTCTGAAAATCAAATTATAGGAGATAATAATAAAGGAGTACAAACTAGAAGAAAAATTGTAGAAGAGTATTACCTGATTTCTAAGATTGAACCTGAAGATGTCAAAGAAGCCTACAATGATGAACACTGGATGAAAGCTATGAAGGAAGAACTGATGCAGATTGAAAAGAATGATACATGGATACTTGTTCCCAGACCAAAAGATAAAAATGTAATTGCTACTAAATGGGTCTTTTAGAATAAGCTAAATGAATAAGGTGAAGTGGTCTAGAATAAAGCAAGACTGCTAAGTAAAGGGTATTCACAAATGGAAGGTATTGATTTTGAAGAAATGTTTGCCCCTATTGCTAGAATTGAAGCCGTAAGGTTATTCCTTGCTTATGTTGCATACAAGAACTATAAAGTCTATCAAATGGATGTGAAGTCAGCTTTTCTGAATGGTGAGCTAGAAGAAGTATATATTGAATAGCTTGATGGATTTCAACTGATTGATAAGGAAAACATGGTTTGCAATTGAAGAAATCTTTGTATGAACTCAAGCAAGCCCCCAAAGCCTGGAATGCTAGATTAGACAAATACTTACTGAAGCTTGGATTCAATAAAGGTACTATTGACATCAACTTATATTTCAAATTGGATCATGATAAAGAATTAATTATTGAGGTCTTTGTTGATGACGTTATTTTTGGAGGAGATGATAATCTATGTATGAGGTTTGCTGATGAAATGAAGAGTGAATTTGAGATGAGTATGATTGGAGAGATGAAGTTCTTTTTTGGATTGCAAGTTACTCAAGTAGACAAGGGGATATTCATATCTCAGGCCAAATATGTGAGAGAACTGTTGAAGAAGTTTGGCATGGATGATTCAAAACCTGTTAGTACTCCTATGGTAACTAGATGTAAGTTGACACAAAATGATGATTCTCCTAAGCAAAATCAAATCAATGATTGGTGGATTGCTCTACTTAACTCAGAATAGACTAGACATTATGAATGTTGTATGTATGGTTGCTAGATTTCAAGCTGATCCAAAAGAATCTCATGTGACTGTTGTTAAGAGAATCTTCAGGTATTTGAAAGGAACTATTGATTTTGGGCTTTGGTACCCTAAGGATGATGGTCTTACTTTAAATGCATATATTGATGAGGATTGGGTAGGAGATGTAGATGACAGAAAAATTACTAGTGGTGGTGCTTTCTTCCTAAGGAAGAAGATGGTGTCTTGGTTGAGGAAAAAACAAAATTCCATTTCTCTATCTACTGTTGAGGCAGAGTATATTGCTGCTGCAAATAACTATACTCAAGTGATGTGGATGAAACAGATGTTGAAAGATATCAAAGTAGTATATAATGAACCTATTGCCATATACTGTGATAACTCAAGTGCAATCAACATATCAAAGAATCTGGTGCTACACTCTAAGACCAAACATATATCAATCAAGTTTCACTTTCTGAGAAAGAAAGTGAGTGAAAAAGAAGTTAGACTAGAGTATGTGCCTACCAAAGAACAAATTGCAGATATTTTCACTAAGCCATTGATGAAGGATACTTTTGAGTATCTCAGAGGGATGCTAGGGGTGATTAACCCTCCTAATATGAACTAGGATGCAGGTATGTACAGGATCATCATGGAAAAAATAGGCCCTTAAGTGGAAAAAAATTCAAAAAATTCAGAGTTAGGCAACTTGGCATAAAAATTTGAATAAGTTATCTATAATATTTTAAAAATATGTAAGAATAGAATCTATAGCAAATTGAATGTAGTTTCTAAACTACTAGGTTTGTTTTAAAAAAAAAAAATCTATTTGGTGAAAATTTTTAATTTCAATGCAGTGGTAAATTTCAAGGAAAAAAAGAGGTAGGTGTCTATCTGACCACCTTAACCACAATAAAATGATAATATTTTTTTAAAGATTTTAGATATAAGTAGAGGAATCATGCCCCGATGTGATGCATATTTTTTGCAATTTTTTCCAAGTAAATAATTAATTATGAATTTTTATTACAAAATTTTAAAAAATATAAAAACTCGTATGTCTGACCACCTTAACTTGGTCAAACTTCATGAAATTCATTTTTTCTTTTTTCAATCCTATAGTATGCGAGGCATAGAATGTGACACGTGTTTTAGATTCAAAAATGTGATACCTTTTGAAAGCTATAGATGTTTTTCAATCATCCTATCAATCAGAACTTTAGTCATAATTTGAATAGAAAATAAAAAATAATTACTTATTAAATTCAAAGTAAAGCATAATTTATATTTGTGGAAAACTGAGAATCTCCTTTAAAAACCCTTTTCGTTTCATCAATTTTGGGTAAAAAGATGGTCATCAGCCACATACCCATCATATTGCCACTTTTTGGCCCATCATGATCCTGCACATACCCATGCATTAATTTGCATCAATATGTGCATTTCATGATCATATTTTGATCCGGATTGATGTTTCCATGGCTGCTACTTAGGGGGAGTAGTCAGATGTGTAGATATGTGGTTCAGAGCTTGTATGTGGAAATATAATATTTATCTTTGTCATTGATGTCAAAGGGGGAGAAGAGTCATGTGAAATACTACTGTCTATCTGTAGTAAAAATTCTTGTGGGGAGAAGATCTTGCAGAAGAAGTCAAGAAGAAGAGTCAAAATCTAAGGAGTAAGTGTTGATTGAGAGTTGGGTTGGTGGTGTTTTTCACATCATGTGTTGCCATCAATGCCAAAGGAGGAGATTGTTGGATGTTGTGGTTGTGTTGCTGATATGTGGTTTTCATTGATGTCAACACTATTAGAATTGATGTATTATAGGTTGTATATGTCGAGGATATTGAGAAAATTGTTAAACAAAGAGTTGTAGGCTGATAGTGGAACAGTGAAGGTCATGAAGGTGTTTTTCTCTGTATGTTGAAGATCAATTGTTGTGGACTAAAGGGTTTATTGTTGAGTGTATCTAGTCCATCTTCTGGAAGTTTCAGAGGTTCATGTGAAGATTTGTTCAAATTATGAAGATATGTGTTTTGACAGTGCTTTTGTGGTCTCTGTCAATGTTCTTGATTAAAGTTGGTATAATTCTGATAATTCTAGTTGTTGTGGATGTTTCTCTATTGTTTCTTGGTGTTCTTGGATGTTTCTAGATCATGCACTATCTTTGTGGTACGTCCACATTGACCGGTGTGCTCATGGTCAAAGATTTTTCTCTATATGTTCAATTTTTCATGTTCTTAGCCGACATGATGGGTGTAACATGTTATGGATCCTTGGAGTAAAAAAATTGAATGTTTGGTGCACTCAATGATATTGTTTTGGGTCTTATCATGATATTAGCTGATGGTGTTTGATCAACATTGAAAAATTATTTGTAAATTTGGGCTAACATTGAAAATATGTTTTATATTTCTAACCGACTAAGTTGTTGATGTAATCTCATGTTGCAGATATATAAGAGTGATTGTTTCATTAGTGTAAAGTGTGCTCGGTGTGTTCCCATGTGTGTATGTTTGAATATTATTCGATTGCAAATGGAGTGTGAAAAAGATTGAGCGAAGTGTGAAGAAGTTTGAGCGAAGAGTGAAGAAGGTTTTTTAGTGCTTAACTGGAACTATAATTGAAGGCTTGTGTAGAAGCTATTTTCTCAATTCACATTTTGGATGGTTTTAATCCAAACCTTTCTTTGGACAGTGAGTCCTCTTTTTTATTTGAGCAGTGAGCTCTAGGCAGTGTGCATTCCCATTATATCTTTCTTTATACTTTTAACAAGGTATAATATTGTGGACTAACCTCCACCATGGTTTTCCCCTAATAGGGTTTCCACAAAAAATCTTGGTGTTCTCTGTGTTTCTAATGTCTTGAATTTTTACATGGTTTATTTTTTATTCATCAAATCTGAGATTGAGTTAAATAGTGTTTGAAAAGGTTTAAATATTATGTGACAATTGATTCACCCCCCCTCTCAGTTGCCTATCCTTGTTTTTCCAACAAAAAACACATATAATCAAATCATAGATAATGCAATTAACACATTATATTCCATGTGATAGAAAAACATACAGTACAAGCAACACAAACAACATGTGAGCTATTCCAATAGCTCAACATGCTTGATTTTTTTTTTTTCAACTTTAGTTTCAATTATAGCCTTATAACTAGTTTCATTCTCTTTTAAACTTTGTTTAATGATTACAACTCTACCTTAACTTGCTCATATTTTTATTTTTATTTTTTGATCTACAATTTTATATCAAACCTAGATATTTATTTTTTTGCAACTTGATTCAAGAGCACAAGCCTAAGTTGATACTATTAGTGTAGGTTTTCATTTCTCTAGCACAATTTTTATTATCCCTTAGTCATATGTTTTTCCTACACTTAAATTATTAAGCTTTCTTTGATTAATAAAGTGAGTTTAATTAATTAATAACTAGCAAATAAGGTGTTGATGTGTCACCATCCTAAAATGGAAGAGAATTTACTATTTTTAAATCACTTGGTGGTCACTCCCTACTGGTTGGATTTTCCACATCTATCATCTCCCTAGTTCTATATAAACTCACTACCTAGCTTGTATTCACATACTTTTGCATTCATACATGTTAGTTCATGAAGTCATTCTTTTGTAACTTCTCTTTGACCTCTTAATGCAATATTGTCATCTTGACATTTGCACATCTCTTGGAATCATGGATATATGTAATTATGTTATTTCATTTACACCTTTATAGCTTATTTGTCTCATATAAAGATCTTGTTTATTCATCTATTTTAGATTTCTTACATAGTATTAGAGCTTTGGTTTCAAGAGTTTAAGTACTTGAATTCCTAATTAAGAGATTGCATTTTTTTGTATGATCTTATAAACTTTTGTATACTCTTCTCTTGTGATTTATATGACTTGGAGAATCAGAAAGGAATTATTAAGATTTGTTAATCCCATATTTGCAAGTGTATTTTTAGTGATATTTAGTGATTGTATCTATTACTATTATAGTGGTATAATTTTTTACTATTTCAACATGTCCAAAAGGCTCAATAAAGTTAGATTTGAATTTTATTTTACTCAATTTCATCATCATATGATAGTAGTAAACAAGGGTTTGAAGGTTAGATCTAAAAAATATTTTTTTATTGGAGAAATTATTTCAACTCAAAAGAACCCTTCCATTGATTCCAAAATGCCAAATAGACAAAATTTAATATATAATTTTTCCTACACTAGTGCAAGGTAAATTTGAGGAAATTTTTTTTGCTAGAAGGGTCATTCTTGAAGGCCAAATTGGGACCTTTTTAAAAAAAATCTAAATTTTTCCTCTATCGTCATATTTTCACAAATGAATAGTTAATAGAAAGATGGAGACAAATAATTTTCATCCAATAGTGTTGGTTGATAGAGTTGTCCTTTAAATAATTAACTTAAAATAATTGCATTAAGCCCAAAGAAGGACTTATCAATCAAGAAATTTTTGGAGAGATCACCATTGCAAATTGGTGATCCTCCTTTGAATTTTAGATGAGGTATAACTCACTCTTATTAGATAATTTTTATTTTTAAAATTTTAAGAAATCAAGGGTATGCTTTTTACCAGAAAGCAAGAAAGGTAAACTAATATATATGCATAGCCATGAAAAGAGATGCAATTGAAAATGATTTAAAACTACTAACTATGTTTAATAGTAAACTGACAAACTATCAATATCATGACCCATAGATTAGATTATCAACATTAAGCCGACTCGACTCACAGCAATCCCAATACTCACTGAAGATAAATGAATAAAATACTAAAGAACAACACATCCTCACAGGGAAGGAATATTCAAATGCTTATCAAAGCTCATAGACTCATTCATAAACATTAATATTTTATTCATAATTTACTACACACTGTAGCGTCAAAAAAAGTAACCCTTTTTCACACTTAGTTTGGGAGTGAATAATTAATGATAAAATAGACTTAATTGTGCCTTATTTAGGGTGTTGTAAAGTGTTTTCTTACACTTTCACACTAATCTAGGGATTTATTAATTAATTGAGGTCAATCAGAGCTTAGTTGTCCCCTTTAATTCAAATCCAAGCCTTATTAATTGCATTTTTTTAGGGATATATCCTGAAACTCATTAATAATGTTGCATAGCACTTAATTTGGCATGGTTTGATTCCTAGGATAGTAACCTAGGAGCCATTTTCCTCTTGGAAAATGGGTCCACACTATGTCCTAGGTCCCCCTTTTTACATATTATTTCACCTCCTCGAAACTTGGTCTTAGAAAATGATGCTAGGATCGACAAATGGGTCCTCCTTACTAAGGACACCCCATTTTGAACTTATTTGTGGCAAGATTTTAATGATTTTGAATTATAGATCTGCAGTTGGCTTGTGTTATTTGAATTTTGAGATTAAATCTTAAGATAAGTATAATATAAGGCTAATTCACATAGTTTCACCTAAGAAGCATAACAATATTTTCAAGAGAGCATCATAATACTTCACAAGAGAATTTTAGAGCATTAAAGAGCATTTCAAAGGCATTCAAGGGTAGATTATCAAGGTCTTATTGCAGCAATTGAAGATCATGTCATCATGTTAAAGGCATAGTGCATCAAGCATGTTGTTGAGCTAATGTTGTGATGTAGCATTCAAGATCCAAGTTAAGCATTGTTTCACATCCTAATTCAAGATCAAGATCTACATTCTACATGGCTAGTTCATGTTAGATTGTTGATTTACATTCCAAGACTCTATCGAAGGTATCATTATTTTATATTTCATGTTTCATGTTCATGTTTCATTATTTCATCACAAGGTTTAATTACCTAAATGGAGTGTGACCAAGGAAAACCCCTATTCCCTAATAACCAACAATTTTTCTCCTCTTTAATGTATGATTGCAGGCTTTAGGTTGAAGATCAAGTGGAGAACAAGATTGAAGCAAAGTTTTTAAATTTGCAAAGTTGTAAAAGTTGTCATCTATATTGCAAGATCATGAAAACAAAGCTACAAAATTGATTTCATACTTTCAGGAGCTTAGCACCGAGGATCTGGGAGTGTAGAAATTGAAGAAAAAAACCAAAAAATTAGTTTTCAAAAACCTTAACAAGGACCCATTCACCACCTTGGGCGAATGAGTCCTCAGTGACCTCCAAAACAACACTTTTTTAACAAGGTACACATTGTTTCATCCTCTTAAAACCTTCCTTATTATTGTTATAATAGTTAGGTTTGTTTTTTTATATTTATTTACCTCATATACTACACATAATTGTATTTTTCATAGAAAAAAATTAGTGGTTCATCATCTTGTTGATTCATTTTGGTGAACCCTATTTTTATATGAAACATAATGGTGAACTCGACTTCTTGAACATTCTAGTTTTCTAATTATGGAGTCTTTCTTCTCATATTAGGTTAGATCTTGCATTCATTTGAATTGAACCAGATCTCACTTAGGATGTATTAGTTTAAATTAAAGTTTGCATCTCATCTACGGTTTTAGAATTGCATTGTTTTGCATTATTTAAATCTGAAAAAATACAAAAAATAAGTCATCTTACATATCATTTACAACACATAAATTTGCATTGAAAAAATTGCATATCAAACTAGGTCTTTTCATTCATAATTTTATCACCTTTTCAACTTACATTTCATAATACATTTACATAAATCTGAAACTGAAAGTTATTGTTACAAACTGGAATCTGAAACTCATTGAAAAAAGCTTAAAAATTAGTAAAAAAACATTTCAAAAATCCTAATCTAGGACCCATTCACCCAAGGTGGAAAATGAATCCCTAATCAGGTGTTGATCTAAATTTTTTGGAATTTGAAATCTTTGATCTATGCTTGTTTGCTGCTGTTACATCTCTGCTTTTCAGTTTTCTGATTTTCTATTTCATTAATTTCATTAAATATAGCTTAATTTACTTCACTTAGTGCATTATAAAAATTCAAATTTTCATTTACAACATTTCATTTTTAGGTTATATCATAGTGTAATTAGTCAATTTCCTTGTTTAGAATTTGAAAATTACATTTTATTCTAGGTCATTGCATTGCCTCTTTCCATTTTGGGTTTGCACACTAAGTTTGTAAAACTTGTATGAGCTAAGTTACAACTTGGTGTCCTATTAGTAATACTATTGTAAGATGTAGTTTGAGGCTCATGTCACTCGCCATGGATCTTGGATAACTGGGTTTCCTAACTCTCTTCCTAATAGTGTTGATAATCAACCCTATATGGATCCTAGTATGCATACCTCATTTCCCATGACTTCCATGCCTACAACCAATGTGTTTAATGTTAACAATACCATACCTACCATCACTAGTTCTACTCAAGTTTTGAAGTGCACTCAAATCCAAGGTGGAACTTCAATACCTTCCTCTATAATACCCATTTCCATTCCTACATACACTAGTCCTCAACCTACCACAACAATTCAACCTACTAGCAATGTGAACACTTCCTTAGGTATTTCCACAGGGAATCCTTCTAGCATTGTGCATTCGAATCCAATATCTCCTCAACTATCCTCCTTCACAAACTTACAATTCACTTGCCCTCTACATACATACCCTACTTCACCTTATACCCCTCCACCTTACAATAACAATGATGCTCTCCTTAAAACACTTCTACAAGGCATGGCATCCCTTCAACAAAAAGTTGTAGCCCTAAATCATACTAACAATGGTCAACCTTCACAATACATAAAAACCAATCCCTTATCCTTGGAGATATTGAGAACACAAATGCCACAAGGTATAGAAGTTCCCCAATTTGAGAAATATGTTGGGAAAGGAGATCCTGTTAGCCATGTTTTCACTTTTACATCCTTGTGTAGTGATTTCATCTTTGAAGAAAAACTTTTGGCTAATATATTCCCTAGATCATTGAAGGATACTGCTTTAGAGTGGTTCTCTTCCTTACCAGATAATTCAATTGGTAAATTCAATGAACTTTTTGATGCCTTTTATAACCACTTCCATATTCACATGGGTCCCAAGCTGACCCTAGTTGGTTTTATGGCATGCAAACAAAAGGATGATGAGAAAGTGACTGATTTCATAGCAAGATACCAAACACTCTATTCACAAGTAAATATTAAGATTCCTAATGTCGACCTTCAATGAATGTTTATTGCCAACTTACAAAAAAAACTTCAAAGAAAGCTTGAGATGTTGATATTTCCATCATTTACATAGTTATGTATATAGCCCTTCATGATTACCAAAATATGACTTGCATTTGTGATGTGAAAAATCTCCCTAGTCGTCTTGAAAAGTCTGAATCCACAACTCAAAATAGTT
The DNA here is from genome assembly GCA_007258455.2 of Sequoia sempervirens. Lineage (NCBI taxonomy): Eukaryota > Viridiplantae > Streptophyta > Pinopsida > Cupressales > Cupressaceae > Sequoia > Sequoia sempervirens. The sequence goes on along the minus strand of VDFB02000013.1, from coordinate 132,754,847 downwards.
ACCAACCTTTCAAGAAGAAAACTAGGGTCTTTTTACAAATTAACTACCTCAACCAAGTCAAATAATAACCAAGTGGCTACTATAAAGACAACCAATCCTTTTTCCTTTGGGGATAGGGATAGAAATTTCACTCCTCTACCTGATACCCTTCACAATGTCATGTTACAACTTGTTAAAAATAATATTCTTACGTTACCTCATGTTAAAGAATGTGATCCTAGTATACCATTTCCCATAGGTTTTCGATGAAACTCTTATTTCCATTATCACCAAAAAAATGGACATAGTATGGAATATTGTAAGCATCTTAAACATCTTGTGCAAGACCTTATTGACAATAATCAATTGCAAATTATGTTACGATTAGAAGGTAGATATCTAACAAGTTAAAATGCAAATTTGATCAATAAAACAAAGAAATAAAAAACACAAAAAAATTATAGTAGCATCAAGACAACACAGAGAATTTAACGTGGTTCACCCAATATGCGCTACATCCACAAAACTATAGCCATCTAATGATTTTATTATCTAGCGTAAAACATATTACAATCTTGCGAATAATGCCCTACTGTAACTCCCATCCCAACCACTTATTACAAGATTTTTAGAAGCTTCTAGAATTAGGGTATTACAAAGTCATTTTTTTTATTCTGTCTATGATGAAGTGAAAAAATAGGAGAAAATTTTTTCTCGGGGGTTGCCACCCCTGAACCCCCACTCGAAGCATGACCCAACCCCAAACCCTAGCAAGGATACATGAAAAGTGTATAGTATAGCATGATCAGTCACCACATACCAACAATCTCCCACTTGGACGACATCGTTGCGCTTACAACTCCCACTAGAAATAAACACCTCAAACCCTACTGCTCTGTTATACTATTAACCATGAAGACCAACTGAAGTTGAAGAGGAGCTCAGCTTCTCCCTTGTCACTACTTTTGTAAAGATATCTATTGGATTGGAATTTGTATGTATCTTTTCCAACTTTACCTGTCCATCCTCCAACACTGATCAAATGAAATGATATCTCAGTTGTATGGATTTGGTTTTAGAGTGCAAGGTAGAATACTTTACAAGATGTATAACACTCTGGATGTCCATAAATAAGTGATTTTTATCCTATTATTTTCCCAACTCTTCCATGAAAATTTACAACCATATCATCTCCTTTGCTACCTCTATTGTAGCAACATACTCTGCCTCTATGCTAGATAAAGCGACCACCTCTTGCAACTGAGAAATCCTACTCACTATTGTCCCACCAATTGTAAATACATAACCTATGGTACTCCACTTGGTATCTATATCCCCTACCAAATCTGAGTCAACATAGCCTTTTAAATCAGTATTAGAGCCCCCAAAACATAAACATTTATTGGATGTACCTCTCAAGTACCTGAGAATCCATTTTACCACATTCCAATGCTCAAATCCAGGATGACTCATATACTTGCTAACAACTCCTATAGAATGTGCAATAGCTAGTCTTGTGCATACCATGGCGTACACTAAACTACCTATAACTGAAGCATACGGTACCTTGGACATTTTATCTTCCTCCTCTTGTGTCTTTGGACACATATCCTTTGTCAATTTAACATGACTAGGCAAAGGTGTGCAGACAACTTTGGCATTCTCCATATGAAATCTTTGCAACACCTTATCAATTTAATCAGCTTGAGATGAAAACAATTTTCTATTTTTCCTATCTCTTGTAATCTTCATACCAAGGATTTGTTTTGCTGCCACCAAATCCTTCATAGCAGAAGAATTCACTAACTAATGTTTTAACTCCTTAATGTGAACCATGTTATACCCCACTACAAGCATATCATCAACATATAAACATAAAATAATGTAGCTATCATCATCTAACCTCTTAAAATAAACACAATGATCTAAATTACACCAACTGTAGCCATGCTCATCCATAAAGCTATCAAATTTAATATACCAAATGTTGTCGAGGTGCTTGCTTCAAGCCATATAAACTTTTCTTCAATTTGCACACCAATTTCTCCTGACCTTTGACCTCAAATCCTTGTCAGTGTGCAAGATCATGGAGGTCCAAAAAGTGGCAATATGGAAAAAAGGTATTTTTAACATGTCCAAAAATGCAAAATTTATGCCTTTAACTTTTTGCAGGCTTGGGTACAATATCCATTTTGGTTTGGTAATACCAAACTAAAACATATATCTGTTTAGTTTAAATAAATTTTTTTAATTATGTCAAGTCTGGGCCTGACCATTTTTTTATTTGATATATTATAATATTTTTTTATTGTATTTATCATATACAACATTAAATTAAAAAATATTAGTATAATGTTTGTTAATTTAATATTATATAATAATATATTTAATATATTATTATATTATATTTTATTATAATAATTATATAATATTAAATTTATTATATTATTATATAATATATAAGAATATTATATTATATTATATTATATTATATTATATTATAATAATATAATATTATATAATATTATATTATATTTATATTATATAATATAATATAATATAATATAATATAATATAATATAATATAATATAATATAATATAATATTATATTATATTATTATATAATAATATAATATTACATTATATTATAATATAATGTATATTATATTATAATATAATATATATATTATATATTATATAATATATTATAATATTATAGTATATTATATATAATATATATTATATTTTATATTATCCATTTGAAAAAAAATGTCACCAATTAATATATGGTTGGTCCCAGTTCTGACCATATATTAAAAAAAGTATAAAACAGGAAATGAAAATTCATTCCCTTTGTTATAAATTAAAAAAAAAACAAGTACTCATATTATATAATATTATATTATCATTATATAATAATGTAATATTATATTTTATTTTATTATATTATATTATTATAGAGTAATATTATATTATATTATAATATAAAAAAAATTTGGCGAAAGTGGCAAGCCACTATAATATATTATTAAATATTTAAATAAAGTATTACAAAAACTGGTTATGAGGAGCATACCGACAAGAAAGAGCCAGTAAGAATACCTCAGGTTATAGTTCCGAACATGAAAATATGAAATACTTGCAAAATCCAATTAGATCGTGTGTACAAAGAATGTTGATGATTCAAAATTCAACATTTTTCTAGGCTAAACCTATGACAATACTTCTTGAATGAATAAAAACCCCAACCAACTTCTTCTATGAACAATACTATCTATGAATCAACTCAAAATGTTCATTTACCCAACCCTTACAAAGATCATTGATTAATACATTTAACCCCTATGCAAGGTTGAAGACCCATTATAAAATTAAAAAAAAATATAATATTATATAATATATATAATATAGTATAATATAATATATTATATTATATTATGTAAAATAGTATAATATAATATTACTATATTATATTATATTATATTATATTATAATATATATATTATATTATATAATAATATAATTTATAATATTATATTGTAATATAATATATAATATATATTATATTTTTATATGACACATTTGAAAAAAAATGCCACCAATTTATATATGGAATACTCGACTATATATTAAAAAAAGTATAAGACAAGAAACGAATATTTGTTTCATGTGTTATAAATTAAAAAATAAAAACCCAAGAGCTCATATTTAGCTCATTGTGAGCGGGTTAATTTGCTCTCCAACTCGGATATCCATTCGCAAGGGATCATTTTTCCCAAAATCAATCAAATTTCAAAGGTATGTTTGGATTTTTATGTTTTAATTCAATTTATATTCTTTTTGCATTTTTTCTTTTAATTTTAGTCCAAAAAAGGGTAAATTTGATAGGTTTTTTATTGCATTAAAATCATTATTAATTTTGAAAAACCCTAACCTTGTACAAGATGAAAACCCTAACCTTGCACAAGACAAAAACCATGATCTCGCACAAGATGAAAACCCTCCAAATCCTCCTTCACCGTAACTGTTGTTTCCAAACCAAAATGTGCCAACAATACATGAATCTATTCATATAAATTTAGATCAACTAAGAAATGTATGTTGAATCTATGAGACACTCACTAAGCTATCAGACATGAAAAACACTTTGGAAACAATCATTTCAAATGTTGAAACTTTGGCAACTCAGGACAATAGATTTGCATAGTGGTGAGAGGAACAAAAAAAATTTATTTTGATGGGAACTATCATATGATGAGGTGAAGGAACTTGATATTGAGAAAGCCCAATTAGCCAAGTTATTCATTGATCACAGAATAGGATAGCCTGTTAATGTGCGAAAACCAAAATTTTCAATTAAATGGTGCACCCATAGAGGCATATTAGATAATTTCTAGAGACGTTGGTGGATGGTTTCTGATAAACCACCCAAAAATAATGCTGATGTCCCTTAATATTTTCTCTGAAAATTATATGCTAGGTTTGTGCTAGGGAAACATGTCAATTACTCTGACATGCGATATTTCCAGGGTGTTGGTAGAGGGATGCCATAGGATAGACCTAGAGCATGCTGAGTCACCCCAGTTCAACTTGCTCTTCCTATTGTTGCTTCGACTCCACTATCTTACCCTGAGATTGATGTAGATGTAGGGACTTTGAGCATTTATGTCTTACATTGATTAAGTGATCATTTGGTCACGAAGATCCATCATGTTGCACAATCATTTGACGGTGCATCCCATCACGATGGTGTTGCACCTGATACATCCCAACATGATGGTGGTGCACCTGTTGTATCACCTCCCACTAGTACACTGTCCTCTTTGGGACATATTTGTGTACCTCATTGTTGCATGACGTGGAACAATTTATGTTTGGGTCCTCTCTAATGGTCCACTGAGGCTTCCATAGACACATCCAACTATGAGGTTCATGATATGTCAGATGTAGGAGTTGATAGAGCATGAAGTGGACCATTTGCAAGAGAGACATCGATTACCAAGGATGATATGGGAGGACTGGTAAGACTTAAAGTAATTTTATAATGTGTTTTATGTAAATTATTTCATATTTTATGCTAGATATTTGTACTAATATATGTTTATGTGTTGGGATCTTTAACAGTTGTTGACAGAGGAGTAGATGTCACAAGTGCAGGAGGCTATGCATATTGCCATTTCATTTTCCCTAGAGAATCAGTATACGGTATTATTTAAATTGTTATTTTAGATGTTAATTTTTGAAATCTATTATGTTTAAGGGAAATCCCACAATACTGGTTTACAATTTTTGGCCAAACTGGACATTGAATTGAATTTTTCTAACTAAATCTTCACTTTCGATCACCTATAGCGGCTAAACCGTGAGGAATTTGAAGATGATGCAAACTAGTGATTTGTGAAATTTTTTCTGTAGACTAAGTATAATTTTTTCAAAATTTTGGGAATCAAAGTGCACTTCTTTTTCCATCTCCTTCAAAAACTAGTTTTTTCCAGTAAACACCATGTTTAAGGAGTGATGCTTACTGTATACAACATAACTTTTTTTCCATGAAGGATAAAATTCCATTTTTTTCAAAATTAAGATTTGTAACTATGATATCTAGCTCTTTCATTTGGTTTCATTGTGTTTTATTAAAAAAAAATTCCTTAATCAAGTTTCAAAGTCAAACCAATTACAATTCAAACATAGGAAGACTGTATATAACATAACTTTTTTTGTATGTATCATTTTTTTTTTATATCAATGATTTCAATATCTAGTGCATTGATATTTTTTAAAAAAAAATTGATAATCCGCTATTTTTCCACATGTGAAATATAGAGAGCTTGATTTTTGGTGAAAAACCTACATTTAGAAGAAATAAAAAAAATATAATAATAAAATTAAATTTATTTAAAATTATACTTTTTTGGGAAGCTTATAATAAGAACTACATACTTACAAAAATTAAATTTTAAATGAATTCATTTGATCCCCCAAAAGGTAAATCAAAAGTGGTTTTTTATCACCATTTTGATAGGTGTAAAGGAGAATTTTTTATAGGGATAGTTTAAAAATAATGGGGTTCTATCCAAGGGGTTCGATCTAAGGTGGTTCAATCAAACCCACTTCAATTGTAATCCTTTAAATAGAAATTTTCAAAGCTTAAATCATTATATTTTCTAAAAATATGTGATTTTAGCAAAAATTAGGATCTCCTAGAAATTGTAAACTAGTATTGTGGGATCACCCTTAAATAAATGTATTACATATATTGATAGTCTAATGTAATCTTGTCTTTTTATGCAGCAACCTAGTTCTTATACAACCTTGTTGACTAGGTCTGACCCATTGGATGAAGTTGGACAATAGGTATATTTTTTTTTTTATTCTTTACATTATGATTATATGTGCATGTGCATTTAAATTGTGTTACATTCTTGTCATTTTTTATATAGGAAACCATCTTAGCTAATTCATCCACTATGAGCCCATCTAATGTCGTAGTGCATCAAGTAGGTATGTGTTTATTTTATATTGCAGATATTTATGTTTAGATAGGAGTAGATATGTGTTTAGTAGATATGATTATTTGTCAACAATTATATGTTAATTTCTATCATTTTTATTTTATCTGCTATAGTCCTCTACTCGACTCAACATTGTGACACGTTTGAGAAAATTACTTTATACGAGGACTCTCGCTCATCCTAAGGGACAATCATATGCAAATCATCTTGCAGAAAAGAGAGCAAGACTTGAGGTAAACAAGAATTGAATTATTGATATAATATAGTACATGTATACTTATTTTGATGTTAAATTCGTAATTTATAAATGATGGTACATAAGTTTCTATTTACTATTTTATCTTGTCAACCATTCACATAATTAATCTAATTCATGGTTTGAATTTTTATTGTGCAGGGAACTTCAGAGCAACTAACTTCTTTGAGGAGGCTTGATTTTGATGGTCTAGCATAGGATCAAGATATGATATAGATTGATATGTACTTAGGGTTTGATAGATCGTGAGATGGCATATATATCACATTTTGTAAAAATTGTTGTAAAACTTGTTCTGAGTAGGTATATGCCAAATTTGTATATTCACAAACACAATTATTCTACAGTTTGATATATAAGAATTGATATTCGATCTAATTTATTCCTCATGTGCATGTCTTTCTACTTTGAATTTTCAAAATGGAATGTGTAATTATCTTAGAATGGTTTAAAGTTATGATTGACAATGTATGTTATAGATTAATGAAATTGTATTTTAATAGAACTTATGAATTAGAATTGGTAATCCATCTATGTTGGAGTTCATTTATATTAAGATTCACATACATTACATTCCATGAGACCATATTTGTTTGAGGAGTTTTTTCAAACAATTCAATGCCTTTTCTATTGTACCACATTTTTCATACATATCTACCAATACATTTATATCAAACACTCAATTTGAGAATACCCATGATTTCAAGTTCTATTGAATGAATTTACATTTGCCATTTTTTTTTTCAAAATCATGTAATGAAGTGGGAAGCTTCTTTTTAAATCAAAAGAAGTTAAAATTAATGAAAAATGGATACAACTTAATGAAGTATATGTCATGTTACAGTGTTCATTCGAAAATAATATAATCATCTTGATAAAAATCAATGTCATTCAATTTTCATTCAAGATTAATAACATGTAAAAGGTATAAAATCATCTTGAATAACAATCACTATCTTTCAACCATGTAGGGGTTTGATAAAACCTTCAAACAAAGTCCTTACAACTGAACAAGATACATATTCATTAGATTGTTCATGTGAAATCTATATAATAGTCACGATCAACAATTAAGACATCATTCAACCATGATGCAACCATTAAATAGACCAAATGAGTGTGATACTACCATTAAACAAACCAAATAAAAATCCATGATATGCATGTTATTTGACCTTCGACATGCAATTTATATTATCGTAATGCACAACAATGAATGTTGCTAACGATAATGCACTAATAAGAAAACTAGGCATACTATATGGGTACGTTTATACTAGAAATGGTCCTCTTTTACACCCAAACACACCAAATCACTCTGAGCTACATTGGACCGACGATTTCCCTTAAGACTCCAAGGTGCAAAAAGGCAGGAATCTTTGATGGGCTATTACCTAGAAACCGTGATGCTTATAGACTCTCCATCTGAGGCTATGGGATTGTGTTGGGATCTTATTCAATAAACCATCTTAGTTTTTGCTATCTTGAATGTGTTTTCTCATGGTGATGAGTTTTCAGTTGAAGAAAAATTTGTCAAATGCAAGTAGTGTAAAGTTGCAAAGTGGTGTGCCTTTCATTCTGCAACTTGTTCGACCAAATGGAATGTTCCAGCATGTCCATATGGGTACATTTATGCTAGGAATGGCACTTTTTTATACCCAAACACGTTGAACCACTCTGAGCTACATTGGATCGATGATTTCCTTTAAGAGTCCAAAGTGCTAAAAGGAAACAATCTTTGAAGGGTTGTTTCTCATAAATCATGATGCTCACAGACTAGTTGTCTAAGGCTATAGGATTGTGTTGGGACCCTCTACAATAACCTCTCTCAATTTTTTCTATCTTGGAGGCATTTTCCTATGGTGATGAGTTTTCAGTTGAGGAAAAAGTTGTCAGATGCAAGCAGTGTAAAGTTGCAAAGTGGTGCAACTTTTGTTCTGCAACTTGTACGACCAAACAGACTGTTCCAACACATTCAAATGGGTATGTTTATGCTAGGAATGGTCCTCTTTTGCATGCAAACATGCTGAATCACTTCGAGCTACATTGGATCGACAATTTCTCTCAAGAGTCCAAAGTGCTAAAAGACAACAATCTTTCAAGGGCTATTTCTTGGAACCCATGATTCTTACAGACTCTTTATATGAGGATATGGGATCGTGTTGGGACCCTCTACAATAAACTCTCTCAATTTTTTCTATCTTGAAAGCACTTTTCCATGGTGACAAGTTTTCAATTGAGGAAAAAGTTATCAAATGCAAGTAGTGTAAAGTTGCAAAGTGGTGCAACTTTCATTCTGCAACTCGTACGACCAAAAAAAATATTCTAACACATCCATATGGGTATTTCTACGCTAGGCATGGCCTTCTTTTGAACCCAAACACGTTGAACCACTCTGAGCTACATTGGACCAATAATTTCCCTTAAGAGTCCAAAGTGCTAAAAGGTAGCAATCTTTGAAGGGCTATTTCTCAAAAATTGTGACGCTTACAAATTCTCTATCTGAGGCTATGGGATCGTGTTGGGACCCTTTATAATAATCTATCTTGATTTTTGCTATCTCAGAGGTGTTTTCCCATGGAGATGAGTTTTTAGTTAAGTAAAAGGTTGTCAAATGCAAGTAATGTAAAGTTGCAAACTATTGCAACTTTCGTTCTGCAACTCGTACGTCCAAATGGACCATTCCAACACATCTAGATGGGTATTTTTATGCTAGGAATTGTCCTCTTTTGCAACCAAACATGTTGAACCACTCTAAGCTACATTGGATTGTCGATTTCCCTTAAGAGTCCAAAGTGCTAAAAGATAGCAACCTTTGAAGGGATATTTCTCGAAAACCATGATACTTACAAACTCTCTATCTGAGGCTATGGGATCGTGTTGGGACCCTCTACAATAATCTCTCTCAATTTTTTCTATCTCAGAGGAATTTTTCTGTGGTGACGAGTTTTTAGTTGAGGAAAAAGTTGTCAAATGCAAGCAGTGTAAAGTTGCAAAGTGGTGCAATTTTCATTCTGTAGCTCGTCTGACCAAACAGACTATTCCAACATGTATGTATGGGTATGTTTAAGCTATAAATGGTCCTATTTTGCACCCAAACATGTTGAACCACTCTTAGCTACATTGGACCGGTGATTTCCCTTAAGAGTCCAAAGTGCTAAAAGACAACAATTTTTGAAGGGTTATTTTTGGGAAACCATGATGCTTACTGACTCTTCGTCTGAGGCTATGGGATCATGTTGGGACCCTCTATAATAACCTATCTCAAATTTTTCTATCTCAGAGGCATTTTCCCAAAGTGACGAGTTTTCAGTTGAAGAAAAAGTTGTCAAATGCAAGCAATGTAAATTTGCAAAGCGGTGCAACTTTTTTTCTACAACTTGTACAACCAAATGAACTATTTCAACACATCCAGATGGGAATGTTTATGCTAAGAATGTTCCTCTTTTGTACCCAAACATGTTGAACCACTTTGAGCTACATTGGACCGACAATTTCCCTTAAGAGTCCAAAGTGCTAAAAGGTAGCAATATTTGACGGGCTATTACTCAAAAACCATGTCACCTAGAAACAATCCATCTAAGTCTACGAGATCATGTAGGGCTTGTCTACAATAACCTCTATCAATTTTTGATATCTCTAAGGCGTTTTCCTGTGGTTTCAATTTTTTAGTTGATGGAAAAAGGGTTAGATGTATGCGATGTAAAGGTGCAAAGGGGTTTAGGGTTCATTTTGTTCCTCATGAGTAAGCGAAAAAATTATTCATTTTCTCAAATACACTTAAGTTGAATGAGATACACACATGAATACAAAGTATATGCATGAAAATACGTAGGTTATAAATTATACATTGGAATACTCATAAGTGATAAAGTATACAGATAAGTTGTAAAGTATACACTTGAATACATGTAAAGTATACAAAATACACATGATATTATCATTCAATAATTGCTATCAAATAGAGGATTTACAAAATTCCATGTACGCATACAACAAAAGACCCTAATACATAGTCATTTCCCAGTAGGGGAAGGAAATAGATCATTCAAAATTCCACATACGGATACAACAAATGACCCCAATACATAGTCATTTCCCAGTAGGGGAAGGAAATAGATCATGTGTTGCCTTCGCAGTCAATACAATCTTCCACAATAGTAGCATGTTGACATTTTGGAGTGAAAAACACCTGTACAAACCATCAAGGTAGTAGTTAAACTACATAAAATACAAAATATGCTTAGAATAAAAAATATATATTATTCTAAACAACCTAAGCGATGATGAAATGATAATGTAAACTAGAAAAGATGCTTAGAATAACAAATCTATATTATTCTAAACAACCTAATTGATGATGAAATGGTAATGCATGTTATCTCCTAGAATGTACCCTATGCAAAGTTATGAAACTAAGATTTCTAGAGAAACATGGGATCATTTCAAGGCTGTGGGTCACCTAAAGTTGAAATGAACCTCTAGATAAGGTCGGCTCCTAGCTGGTTATCACTATAAAACTATAAATTTTGAAAGGAAAAGTTGAAGAAAGATAACTTAGAAATGTAAAACCTGAGACTGAAAGAAAAATATGAAGTGATACACCCAACTTAAAAAGGGAACAATGAAAATCAAAATTTTACACTTAGTTCAATTTGGTAGAAATTTAGATTTGCACATGTTACAGTAAGCTTTTGCATAATTGTTTCACTAAAGGGTCTGAATGGAATAACTAACAAAAGGAAGACTATCTTCACAATCGAAAGGTATTCACACCTTCTTGACATAATTAGCAACCTGCATTAGCTTACAATTTGCATAAAAGGTGTAATTTATGAGACAAGGCTAGAAGGAAAAACAAGAATATTTCACTAATAACCTAATCAATCATCTTAACACATAGAAATCTGTAAGAACAAGTAGAAAATAATTTCATTACTAGAAATCAACAAGGCATTTACTATATTCCATGTCCAAAGAGTTACAAAAGTTTGCCAGTCTGAGAAAGGATTATAAAAACCATTAACTCCTGAAAAGAAAAAATGAAAACTCATCCATAACGAGTTGCAAATGAGAATATGTATCAAAGCTCCAAACAATTGCACAAAAATAGGATCTAGAAGCATCTAATCCTATAAGCCTTCAAAAAGCCTACTTTCTAGCCATTAGACTTCATCAAAAAGAGCTCCAACAAGTAGAAAAAGTCAAGCTTGACTTAATCAAACCATAAAGTATCTCAAAAATTCCCCAAAATAAGCCAAAAAGCCTAAATTCACTCCAAATGCTTTTAAAAAAGCAAAATAAAGAGGCTCCTATAACTTTGGCATATGTTGGTTACTACTCCAAACAACCCTATATGCTCTCAAAGTCATGAAGATTTCAACAAAACTTATAAAAGCATAAAAGGTACTCATCCTATTTTGCATTAACATAACACATGACTTTATGATTTATAATATCATCATAAAAGTTGATGTGTTTTAAATTTAACTCAAATGCAAAAAGAAATGAATGAGACTATAGTTCGATCCCTATATGCAAGTTAAGGTGAAAATACAAGTCAAAAATTTTATCATGGCACGTGTAAGGCATAAGAAAAATTCTAAGCCACAGGAAATATTAATTTGTCTTGCATTTTTTAAAACAAAGGAAAAAATCCATTTGCATCGGCATTTGATATAGGGTTTAAAACCCTAAAAGAAAAACATTTCATTTTTGTAATGCTTCTATGAGAAGCTTTGACCACCACCAACTAGGGTTGTTTGGAGCTTGGAAAGAGATCACTATGAGTGGCTTTCATGGCAGATTTTTGAAAAAAAGAGGCATTTCTTTTTTACAAAACTATGAACAAATTGAGGGTAAGCTTTTCTTGGCTTTTCATGTCGCATTATTACATTTTCTGAGTATCAAAAAGAGGAAATTTATTCTTTATGATCGCGACCTCCTATGGCTTCTATATATTGTTTGTTGTTGGTTGTAAATTTGGATGCATTTTGATTAAAATGAGGGTGCTAAAACAAAAAAATAAAATTCACCAATTGTACGAATCTCAGTTTTACTAGATTGCATTCTGCTCATTTTTTCTAAATAATCTTTTATTCTATTTATGAATTCCAATAGTCGTAGCAACATTACCATCTATTTCTTTCATCAATAGGTCATTAAAATCACCTCCGCTCATTTGCAAAATATTGAGTTCTGATAAATCTATCCTATTTGTTGAACTTTCAGGCCTTTTTGATTGTTGAGAAGTAGGTTCCAGAGTGTTGTTTTCAAACCTCGTTTCATTATTTTGACAATATGACTACATACCAGCAAAGGGAAAATTTTTCCTTGTTGAGAAACAACAAGTTGTTCAACTTGCACATATTCAATGCATGCAGAAAAATGATCTCCTAATCTTGTTACACATCATTGAGTTTCAAACCAATCAGTTACATGCTACAAATTCAACATCTTTGGCCATTTTTTAGACTCATTCCACTTCAATGTGTCTCTATCCAATATTTCATTGTAAAATATGGATATAACTCAAGGCTCTGCACATCATTCCATTCCTGTAGATAGTTGAAAATTTTTATTCATTTTTAATTGATTACAGCTATGCAAATTCACTGTGACTTCATTGAGTTTCCCTTTTATATTGAGCCAAATGTTGAAACTATGTTGTTGCCACACTTCCATAGTGCCATTGGGTGGACTATCAAAATACTAATCTTCCCCTTTTATATCTGTCACACTTTCCCTTTCCCTTCATTATTGTTATTTGACCTATGTAAAGACTGCCAATTGTTCATTGGGCACGTTTACTATTTGATTTTCTTATGTCATCTCTAGGATTACATTGCTCATTGAAACTTGTTTTAGACTCTTCCAAACCCTACCAAAACCCTCACAAGTTTCCCATTACAAACTACTGTTGTCATGCTTTAACAATCTCCTTCATAGTTGTAAAGGCATGGAAACCTTTCTATGTTATCTCTACAAAATTGAAATCTAAGCTTCATGTTGCTTCAAATTGTCTTTTATTGATTGGAAATAGATTGTTGGTAATTCCTTCATTGATTTTTCCAATGTGTATTTTTACAGAAGTAGATATCTTTCTATTCATAGATGATATTATAATCTCACATTTTCATCATAATCTGATATGATATACAACCTCTAGAATTTAGTCATTCTTTACTGTTCATGCTATTGTTATGCAATACTATATCCTCTTTCCTATAGAAAATAGTCATTTTTATGAATGTAGTTGTTAAACATGATAAAGCTACTCTCATCATTGTGAAATCTAACATTGATTTTCACCTCTGCCAACTTTTTTTATCCATTTAATATCATTCTTGTCATTAAGCATGCTTGAACTCTTCACAGAAACATAGATTGCAGCTATGGATTCATGACCTGAACACCACAAAATTCATTTCATGTTGTGGTTGGGTATGTGCAGGATCATCATGGAAAAAATAGACCCTTAAGTGGCAAAAAATTCAAAAAAATCAAAGTTAGGCAACTTGATGTAAAAATTTGAATAGGTTATCTATATTATTTTAAAAATATGTAAGAATAGAATTTGTAGAAAATTGAATGTAGTTTTTAAACTACTAGGTTTATTTTATTTTTTAAATATATTTGGTGAAAATTTGAAATTTCAATCATTGAGTACTTAAATTTTAGGGAAAAAATAAAGAGTAGGTCAATGCGACCACCCTACCACAATAAAATTATAATATTTTTTATAATATTTTAGATATAAGTAGAGGACTCATGTCGATGTGATGCATTCTTTTTGTAATTTTTTCCAATTAAATAATTAATTATGAATTTTTTATTGCAACTTTTAAAAATATAAAAAACTTTTATGTCGACCACCTTAACTTGGTCAAAAATTCATGAAATTCAATTTATTTATTTTTAATATTATAGTATGTGAAGCATAGAATGTGATGAATGTTTTGGATTCAAAAAATGTGATATCATTTGAAAGCTATAGATGTTTTACAATCGGCCTATCAATCGGGACTTTAGTCATAATTCAAATAGAAAATGAATAATAATTATTTATTAAATTCAAAGTAAAGCATAATTTATATTAATGGAAAGCTGAGAATCTCCTTTAAAACTCTTTTCATTTCATCAATTTTGGGTAAAAAAAAGTTGTCAGCCACATACCCTACAAATACCCATCATATTGCCACTTTTTGGCCCATCATGATCCTGCACATACCTAGTTTTATAATAGTACCTTTGAATGATTATGTTGTTTTATGAAATTCCTCCATTATTTTAATGAACAAAGGCTACTATAGTCACATTATAATTGCAATCTACATTTTCAAAAGTTGTAGATTTTAAACATGGTAATCTGCATTGGATGTGTTGAAGTATACTTTAAAAGTTGTGCATAAATAATGAGTTGGGCTCAACCCTCAAGGGAGCCACATTTATCCCCACTCATATTTAATCTGATAAATGATTGCATTTGTAGTTGCACATGAAGCAAATAAGTTAGAAAAAATATGTGTATTTTGATGTGCTATTTCGATGGCTTTAGTGTTTTCTTTGATATATTCAGCATATGGATGTTTGTTTGATGTGGATTAAGGTTAATTTATACATGAATGAGTAAATGATCATGTATGGTGTGCAATATTTCATTGCTTAGAGCGTTGCTCTAAAACATTGCTTTGAATAATGTAGGCAACATGAGGATCAGGGAGCTAGGAAGGCTGAGACAACTCGGGTAGCATTCAAACAAGAAAACTCGATAGAACCATTCATTCTCATGCAATGACTGGTTACCCTCCCTACATGGTTTTTTTCTTCATTTTCTTATTCATGTATATGTTAACCTTGATTTGTATTGAATAAGACAAGAGTTAAACTCGTAGCTTGTGTGAGTCAATAATGAATATTTCATTCAATAAAATAACTTTTCAGAAGAAATTTGAAAAATCTTCTTATGTTTCATGCATCTATATAAATACAATGATTTGTGTTTCTGTAATCTCTCAAGTTATTTCATTTGTGTATATGAATGCAATGTAAGGGGAATAGAAAATGTACCATTTTCTTTTAAATATCAATAGGCTTTACCTGATTGAGCCATAGGTGAAAATCTGGTAACATTTTTGGTGACATCAACTAGATGTTTTCCTGCTAAACATGTAAACTAGTATCCTAGACTTGTCCATTGGGCATGGAGTCATTAGGAAAACTTAGAACCTAGAGCAGTCTTGTACATGGCTGAAACTCGTTTGTAACTCATTGAAATAGATTAGGGCCACTTGGAAACTTATTGAAAATAGGAAAAATATTGAAGGTAAACTATCTAACTATGTTGGAACAACACTTAGGGAATTGAAAATTTGCAACTAAACCTACCCTACACTAACTAGTAGAAAATTGGTCAAACAAAACCATTCACATGATGATTGAAGTAGCTTCCCATTCTTCGCAATATGCAAAATTTTGCATGCTTAAGGAGAGCCAAACAAAAATGAGATACAAAGGAAAGCTCAATAAGATGATGCACTACCTCTTGGAAAAGATAAAAAAATTCACTCACCTCCCTAAAAAAATCATACGTGATGTTATTCAGAGGAGGGTAAGTGAATTGAACATACTCTTGTTTGGCTATCAGTGCATCCTTGATAACATCTTTTGTTGTATCTTCATGTGTGGGTGCATGATTGATCATTGGTGTTATATTGGACTCCATCTGGGATAAATATTTGATTGGATAGCCTCTAGTAAAGGCAAAGCTTGAAATTTTCTTGTTGATCTCTTGCTTAAGGACTACCATTTTATCACTTTACTGGCTAGAAAGGACTAATCCATGTGGCTAACTTGGTGAAAAGGTGGAAACCTCCTCAGTATGCTCATGCTTTATCAAATGAACACTCATTTCTTCAATGGAGAACAATGATATGGCTTCTTCTAACACACTTTTAATTAAAACATCAACTTCTGGCTCTTTTATACACCAAAAAGGAAGTTGCTTATAATTCTCATTACCACTCAAAGAATAATGTTCCAATTCATTATTTTCTTCTTCAACAAAAGAAGACAAAATTTCAACTGGTTATATAATCTCAAGCTCCTCTGCACAATATAATGGAAGCTCCTCCAACCAGTTATGACCTTGTAAATTAGGCTCTTGAGGTTCCTCCTACTGTTTCAACATTTTTTCAAGTTTATGAACCTGTTGTTCTAACTCATCATGATTATCAATTACCTCTAGCTGATCTACCTCTTTGTCATCCAGTGTTGAACAAAATTGTTCAATGATATCTGTGTATACCTCCTTATAAAGTTCAAGATTAGCATCCCCATTCATAACATGTTCAAAAATATCACAGCTCATACCTTGAAGAATCGCATTAGGTCTAGTTTTAGGCTCTTTTTCTTGAGTTAAGTCTCCATTATCTTAATGTTTTTCATCAATAAGCAACCCACCAACGTCTTTTTGCTATTGTTTTGAAAAATTTTCACCATCTTGGAGAACCTTTCTTTGTGTTAACCAATACTCCTCCAAAGCCATTCGCAACAGATTTGGAATTCTACTCTCCTCTATATTGAGTGAGTTGTGTGGGTTTGTAGGCCACTCTTCTTCTGCAATAGCTCTCTATTTTTCAAAACTCCCTTCAAGTTGCCTCTTTTGAAACTCTTCTATTAGTTGGTGTTGATAATCCAAGTAAGATTGACTACTCTGTACTCAAGCATACAAAAACTTCATTTTCCCTTAACAACTATCTCTAGTTCAAGACCTTCTTCAAACTAGATTCTTTTTTCCATCCTCTCTTGATCATAAAAGTAGGCTTGTTTAGCCATTTCTTGTTCTTGCATAATGATTTTTTTCTGTCTCTTGATATCTAGGAGAATTCTACTCATGTGAGAGAAAAAATTACTAACATCATTAATCTTCATACAATCAAGATTTTGGCTCAAACCCCATAACATATGGTCAAACTGCTTGACTAAAACCAACACACTTTGATAAGGGTTTTCTTGAGGCTAATTATATGAATAGTCATGTTGATTGGCATCAAGAACCTCCTCTCGAGACTGATTTTGATCATATATTGGTTGATACAAAGGTTGATAAGGAATGTGAGGGTGGGAAACATGATGAAAATATTGGTAATCTATTGCTATAGGGTCACTTGATATAAAAACAACAGTATGTTCTACATAAAATGGTTGATAAGAGGACAAATTTGCAAGATTTTCTTGAAATGGAGGTGAAAATCCATGATATAGCTGATAATTAGACATTGCATGTGTAAAACATGAGACATATGCAAGCCAAAAAAGTAAACCTTATTTAATTGTAGATACTTGGGCTATTGAAACCAAAAGATATGACTAGAGTCACCATGGTGTCGTTCAAACTGACTCCAAAGGCTAATAATACTGAGAAAACACCAATTCTGCAATAATGTGATGTCTTCAAAACAATATGATGATGTTAACCTTTGAAAGGCCTAAAACTCACTGGCTACATATCAAAGCCAACAATAACATATATCTTCTTTCGGCTGCTTGATTCGACAGTCCCACCGGGCATGCTAAAATTGTTGTCTCCTAGAAATGCAACCTATGCAAAGTTATGAAACTAAGCTATCTGGAGAAACATGGGATCATTTCAAGGTTGTGGGTCACCTAATGTTGAAATGAACCTCTGGATAAGTTTGGCTCCTAGTTGGTTATCACTCTAAAACTACTAATTTTGAAAGGAAAAGGGGAAGAAAGATAACTTAGAAATGTAAAACCTAAGATTGAAAGAAAAATATGAAGTGATACACCCAACTTAAAAAGGGAACAATGAAAATTAGAATTTTACACTTAGTTCAGTTTGGCAGAAATTTAGATTTGTACAACCTATTACAGTAAGCTTTTGCATAATTATTTCACTAAAGGGTCTGAATGGAATAACTAACAAAAGGAAGACTATCTTCACAACTGAAAGGTATTCACACCTTCTTGACACAATTAGCAACCTGCATTAGCTTACAATTTGTATAAAAGCTGTAACTTATAAGACAAGGCTAGAAGGAAAAATAAGAATATTTCACTAATAACCTGATCAATCATCTTAACACACAGAAATCTACAAGAACAAGTAGAAAATAATTTCATTACCAAAAATCAACAAGGAATTTACTATATTCCATGTCCAAAGAGTTACAAAAGTTTGCCAGTTTGAGAAAGAATTATAAAAACCACTAACTCCAGAAAAGAAAAAATGAAAACTCATCCATAATGAGTTGCAAATGAGAATATGTATCAAAGCTCCAAACAATTGCACAAAAATAGGATCTAGAAGCATCTAATCCTATAAGCCTTCAAAAAGACTACTTTCTAGCCATTAGACTTCATCAAAAAGAGCTCCAAAAGGTAGAAAAAGTCAAGCTTGACTTAATCAAACCATAAAGTATCTCAAAAATGCCCCAAAATAAGCCAACAAGCCTAAATTCACTCCAAATGCTTTTAAAAAAGAAAAATAAAGAGGCTCCTATAACTTTGGCATATGTTGGTAACTACTCCAAACAACCCTATATGCTCTCAAAGTCATGAAGATTTCAACAAAACTCATAAAAGAATAAAAGGTACTCATCCTATTTTGCATTAACATAACACATGACTTTATGATTTATAATATCATCATAAAAGTCGATGTGTTTTAAATTTAACTCAAATGCAAAAAGAAATAAATGAGACTATAGTTCGATCCCTATATGCAAGTTAAGGTGAAAATACAAGTCAAAATTTTTATCATGGCATGTGTAAGGCATAAGACAAAGTCTAAGCCATGGGAAATATTAATGTCTTGCATTTTTGAAAAAAAAGGGAAAAAAATCATTTGCATCAACATTTGATATAGGGTTTAAAACCCTAAAAGAAAAACATCTCATTTATGTAATGCTTCTATGAGAAGCTTTGAGCACCACCGACTAGGGTCTCTGGAGCTTGGAAAGAGATCAATGTGAGTGACTTTCATGGCAGATTTTTTGCACAAAAGAGGCATTTCTTTTTGAAAAAACTATAAAAAAATTGAGGGTAATATTTTCTTGGCTTTTCATGTCACATTATTACATTTTCTGAGTATCAAAAAGAGGAAATTTATTCTTTACGATCGGGGCCTCCTGTGGATTTTGTATATTGTTTATTGTTGGCTGTAAATTTGGATGCATTTTGATTAAAATGGTGCCAAAACAAAAAAAAAAAATTCACCAATTGTACGAATATTAGTTTTACTAGATTTCATTCTGCTCATTTTTTTGAATAATCTTTTATTCTGTTTATGAATTCCAGTAGTCGCAGCAACATTACCATCTATTTATGTCATCAATAGCTCATTAAAATCACCGCTGCTCATTTGCAAAATATTGAGTTTTGATAAATCTATCCTATTTGTTGAACTTTCAGGCCTTTCTGATTGTTGAGAAGTAGGTTCCAAAGTGTTGTTTTCAAACCTTGTTTCATTATTTTGACAATATGACTGCATACCAACAAAGGGAACTTGTTGCCTTGTTGAGAAAAAACAAGCTGTTCAACTTGCACATATTCAATGCATGTAGAAAAATGATCTCCTAATCTTGTTACACGTCATTGAGCTTCAAACCAATCAGTTACATGCTGCAAGTTCAACATCTTCGGCCATTTTTTAGACTCATTCCACTTCAATGTGTCTCTATCCAGCATTTCATTGTATAGTATGGATATAACTCAAGGCTCTACACATATTTCCATTCCTATAGAGAGCTAAGAAGTTTGCTTCATATTTAATTGATTACAACTATGCATTCACTATGACTTCATTGAGTTTCCTTTTTATATTGAGCAAAATGTTGAAACTATGTTACTACCACACTTCCATAGTGCCATTGGGTGGACTATCAAAATACTAATCTTCCCCTTTTATATCTATCACACTTACCCTTTCCCTTCATTAATGTTATATGTCCTATGTAAAGATTGCCAATTGTTCATTAGGCACATTTACCGTTTGATTTTATTGTGTCATCTCTAGGATTACATTGCTCATTGAAACTTGTTTTATACTCTTCCAAACCCTGCCAAAACCCTCATAGGTTTGCCATTACAAACTACTGTTGTCATGCTTTGACAATCTCCTTCATAGTTGTAAAGGCTTGGAAACCTTTCTATGTTATCTCTGCAAAATTGAAATCTAAGCTTCATGTTGCTTCAAATTGTCTCTTATTGATTGGAAACATATTGTTGGTAATGCCTTCATTGATTAGTCCAATGTGTATTTTTGAAGAAGTAGATATATTTCTATTCACATATGATATTATAATCTCACATTTTTATAATAATCTAATATGATATACAACCTCTAGAATTTAGTCATTCTTTACTGTTCATGCTATTGTCATGCAATATTGTATCCTCTTTCTTGTAGAAAACAATAATTTTTAAGAATGTAGCTATTAAAAATGATAGAGCTACTCTTATCATTGTGAAATTTGACATTGATCTTCACCTCTTCCAGCTTTTTTTACCCATTTAATAGCATTCTTGTCATTAAGCATGCTTGAACTCTTCATCGAAACATAGATTGCAGCTATGGATTCATGACTTGAACACCACAAAATTCATTTCATGTTACGGTTTTATAATAGTACCTTTGAATGATTATGTTGTTTTATGCAATTCCTCCATTATTTTAATGAGCAAAGGCTGCTATAGTCACATTATAATTGCAATCTACATTTTCAAAAGTTGTAGATTTTAAACATGGTAATCTGCATTGGATGTATTGAAGTGTACTTTAAAAGTTGTGCATAAATAATGAGTTGGGTTCAATCCTCATGGGAGCCACATTTATCCCCTCATATTTAATCTAATAAATGATTGCATCTGTAGCTGCACATGAAGCAAACAAGTTAGAAAAAATATGTGTATTTTGATGTGCTATTTCGATGGCTTCAATGTTTTCTTTGATATATTCAACATATGGATGTTTGTTTGATGTGGATTAAGGTTAATTTATACATGAATGAGTAAATGACCATGTATGGTGTGCAATATTTCATTGCTTAGAGTGTTGTTCTAAAAAATTTCTTTGATTAATGCAAGCAACAGGTGGATCAAGGAGCTAGGAAGGCTAAGACAACTCGGGTAGCATTCAGACAAGAAGACTCAACAGAGCCAGTCATTCCCAGGCAATGACTGGTTACCCTTCCTACATGCTTTTTTTCTTCATTTTCTTATTCATGTATATGTTAACCTTGATTTGTATTGAATAAAACAAGAGTTAAACTCATGGCTTGTGTGAATCAATAATGAATATTTCATTCAATAAAATAACTTTTCAGAAGAAATTTGAAAAATATTCTTATGTTTCATGCATCTATATAAATGCAATGATTTGCATTTATGTAATCTCTCAAGTTATTTCATTTGTGTATATGAATGCAATGTAAGGGGAATAGAAAATTTACCATTTTCTTTTAAATATCAATAGGCTTTACCTAATTGAGCCATAGGTGAAAATCTGGTAACAATGCAAACTATAAAAGATGCTTACAATAACCAATCTATATTATTATAATCTGTCACATAACTTTGCGAAAGGATCAGAGCTATTTATTGTTACAATCGCTCCATGATCAATTGTGCTAAGAAAATTGCAATATTCTTCGAATGAGAAATCTAGATGATCACAATAGAAAAGATGATTAGACTAACAAATCTATATGAACCTTAGCAGATAAACAATATCAAAATATGATGAACAATATCATACCTGTCCCATACAACAAATGATCCACTACTCAAGTATGCATGAAGGGTCATCTCTTACCTTCAGATTTTCTATTAATGCTTCATGATCAGCACTACTAATTGTCCATAGTCTTTTTTTTGGGTCTAGCATGATGTCTCAATAACTTAATATTTTTTGCTATAACAAGGTGTGAATACATGAGAATGGTTTTGTGTTTCTGATAGTCTTCAAATGCAAGTATTCCATTCTTTCTAATCATATATGTTTGGAACCAAGTTCTAAAAATAACAACTGAACCTATGTGATCATAAGTTTTTTATCAACATCTAAATATACTTAGAATAAAAAATCTATATTTCATTTAAACAACCAAAATGACAATGAAATGGTAATACAATCTAGAAAAGATGCTTAGAATAACAAATCTATCTTATTGTAAACAACCTAAATGATGATGAAATGGTAATGCAACCAAGTTCGAGAAAAAACAACTGAACCTATAGGATACATGAAACCATGATCATTTGTCATCAGTTGTGTTAGCTTTTTATTTTCCTATACACATCATGCCAACCAATAGTTTGATCCCTCTTCATTCCCCTTTGGTGGTACATCTGCATAGACATGTCCTAGCTATACAAGATCTGAAAGATGATTGTAGTCAAGTGAACTTTCCACTACATCTTCTAATGATGATTGTGTTATAGATAAAGGGGTTAGGTACTATGGAATCCATGTATCTACCCACTCACTTGACTCACACTGATCCCAATCACACTAAATACAATTCTGACAAAAACAAGCCATCTCTCATGTCCATATGGTCCATGCACTCGCATCTAAGCTTTGAAATGAATGAATCTTTGAAGAATCTCTAATTGTTTGACATTCCATTTTGTCTCCCACTATGCCCTCCTCAACCAACCAAAAGAACCTACACACTTGTGAGTCAAGTGTCCCTCCTCGTGATAGTGCATAAGTACACCAATCCACAATAGAACGTGCATCACTGAATTTTGCACCACCTCTAATATTCATTTGTTCCTTAACCAAAGCTCTCTTCACACATGCACATGCGCTATCATGCTCGCCTTTTCCATGCCCAACTTCAAAAAACTCTAAATATGTGGCACACCCCTCTCTATATGCATCCTTCTCAACCAATAAAACATGCAAGCATTCTTGAATTTCCTTGTGCGGTTATCTGACCAACTCAAATGTTCACCCATTGCAATTCCTTTTTCCTGCAAGAACTCAAAAAAAAATTCAAAACAATGTTGTACAAACTCAGATGAATGATATCTATCATCACTCATGTAAAAATGGTAATTCCTGATTATTTTTCTATCCTCTTCTATACTATCAGGGGAATGCCTATATGTTTTGTGGACAAAAATAGCAATTTGAATAGAATTATAATATTGTGATTGAACTTCATTTTGTGGTTGCAATGTGTAATTTTTAGAAAAATCAACTATAGATAAAATAGTTCCAACGAAGAAAGAGTCCTTACACATCCTAAATTTTTGATACAACCACTACGACCTGTGGCTATGCCTCGCATACTTATAGAAAATATTTTTCTTAAAATCTAAAATAACATTCCAACCTTTAGATGATTATGTTGTTGTGTAATGGTCCTCAATACTTTCCACCTTTATTCCCTTTCTTGCAGTATTATTTGTCTTTCATACAATGTATGTGATTGCCACTATCCTGGTCTAAGTTTCTTATGAATGTCATGATGATGATTTTCTTTTTAAACTGTGCAATGTGCTCTCATTTTGTCATGGCTATATCCTTAAGTCTAGGTCAGTGACTTTCTTTTAGTGTTCCTTTGACTTGTGACCATACTATGATAGTATATATTTTTTCCTATCATGAATCTTATTGAAAAGCTTGCCTTCTTGGAATATTGAAATGATCCTTCACCATATTTAAGGTACTTTAATGTTATGTAAGAAATCATGTGCCCTTATCCTTGAAACTATGGATACTCCATGGTATCTATTGATTGTCATGAACAATCTCATTTGGGAGGGAAGCTAAAGAAATTCTTTGGATAGTCATATCATATTATAAAGTGCCTTTAAAAGGTGTTGAGACTATCCTAATCATATGAACTATCATCTTTTCAGTAGGTTGCTCCATAGATTTCCATTTTCCTATAGATTTCCATTTTTTTTCTCAAATATTAAGAGTATTTGACCCTAGAAAAGGAAGAACATGTTTTGCTAGGATGATGAATGGTAAAATAATCACCACCACATAACAAGTAAGCAAGGGGTTCATTGGAATCTATAGGTTCACTAAGTAGACAAGATACTCTCCTTCATAAGTCAGCTACCATAGATCTATAGACTAGAAAGGAAAAACCCATATACTCTAATAATTTTACAAAGAAATCATGCCGAAATTAGGAGATCAAGTTGATGGATACAAAAATTTCATCGATGATAGAATGAGCAAGACACATAGGATATGAAACAATTTATGAAGCTTGAATCAACCAAATATTTTCTTAATATGATCCCTCTGTGCTCATTGAATCCCTATAGTTGTTTGTACTCCAAGATGCTTCAT
The DNA here is from genome assembly GCA_007258455.2 of Sequoia sempervirens. Classification (NCBI taxonomy): domain Eukaryota; kingdom Viridiplantae; phylum Streptophyta; class Pinopsida; order Cupressales; family Cupressaceae; genus Sequoia; species Sequoia sempervirens. The sequence goes on along the minus strand of VDFB02000013.1, from coordinate 132,729,759 downwards.
CTGAGCCTTTGAATAGAGATCCAATATCACTACATATGTGTAATCCATGTACTCCCTAGAAGTTGAATTTACATCCCAATTAGTTGTGGTTGAAGCAAGGTTCTCATGATTGAAACCATAAGCATCAAAACCATATTTTTCAGTAAATAATACATCATCGACATAATCATCCAAAATCCAAATAATCATCCAAAGCATATCACAGTGATAAACATTAAAGAATAAAAATATTAAGTAGTTGATACAATGTTTTTACATTGAAAGCTATGTCAAGAAATTTATTTCTTGATGTTTGAAGTCAAGATAAAATTGATTATGGTTATTACTTAAGGGAGTTATGTCTTGTAAAATCTTTTGCTTGATATAGCTTTTATGACATGATATTGACATGATTCCTTCATTCTAAATTAAAAACTTCACTCTCTAATACCTTGGTGTGCAACTTGAGGAATTGGTACATATTTGTGAATACAAGGAGGCATCAAAGAGAATGTAATGAAATGAACATCTTTGGTGAAATAGATATAATTTCTTGGTAGAAAGTACCGATTAGTCAAATATAGTTTAAGGTAGTCCCTTGACACTATGCATCTTAAGATTTTATGGCTAGAATAGTTACAATTCTTTTAAAATTTTGGAGAGGTTTGTCCCTTGGAAGGGTGCATCCCAATCTTCCCCACTCACCCACAAACACTTCTTGAAGTGTTTGCAAGAGAGTGGGGAAGGGTTTCTCCTCACCACTCCAAGGAGTAGAGACCAACACCACGCAAAACTAGATCTGAACACTGAAGGAAGCTTGCAAATATAACCTGGAAGTCATTCACACATTGCCAAAAGTTTCAATGGAAGTAGATGCCATTATTTCCAAAGTGGAAGGCTCTAATGTGGTTGGCCTCTATAGAGAGCTGAGAAGCTTTCTTGAGCCTCTTAATGGACTGTTAGGCTTTGAAGGAAAAGACAATGTAGTTAAGTCCATGGTGCAAATTCATGGGCTTACCAAGCGTTATGTACCATTTTTGTGTCATTTGTTGAAGGTTTCTTGCAAAAATTTAACCAATGGAATCTCATCCTCCCTCGCTCTCTTGTAGAAACTTCAATCCATTCCTGTGGTAATACAAGAAAATCTCGCATTACCACAGGCACAACTTGAAGTGTATGTGGGAGAGCGGGGAAGGGTTTCTCCTCGCCACTCCAAGGAGTAGAGACCAACGCCACACAAAACCATATCCAAGCACTCAAGGAAACTTGTAGCTATAGCTTGGAAGCCATTCACACATCACCAAAAGCTTCAATGGAAGCAGATTCCATTATTTCCAAATCAAAAGGCTCCAACATGGTCGACCTCTACAAAAAGCTGAGAAGCTTTCTTGGGCCTCTTAATGGACTGTTAGGCTTTGAAGGCAAAGAAAACATAGTTAAGTCCATGGTGTAAATTCATAGATATTTGTGAATATAAGGAGGCATCAAAGAAAATGTCATGAAATATACATCTTTTGTCAATAGACATAAGTTGTTGGCATAAAGTACTGATTAGTTAAATATAGTTTTTAAGGTAGTCCCTCAACACTATGCTCTTTAGATTTCATGGTTAGACTAGTTGCAATTCTTTTGAAACATGAAATCAAATATCTAAGTATATTTCAGAAGTCAAATATTAGCATATGAGATTTTATAGTTTTTAGTAGTTTTTACACATTCATAGTATCAAATTTTGGAGGCCCTTTTGGAATAAAACAGTTTTGTGCTATCATTAATCCTCCATGGGAAGGAATTCTTGATGTATGTTCAAGTAATTTTTTTTAGCATTTTCTATGTTGTTATAAGTCAGATGGGACAATTGAAGATAATAAGATTTGATGACTATGATGCAAATTTAAATCATTGGTGTTTGTGAAGATTAGTTAAATTTTCAAATTTAAAATTTTGACTATTGGATGAGGTAAATTGGCTACTGATTGAACCCTTATTTGTTTGAATAGCTAAAAAATGACTTATTGTAGGATCAACTGATGAAAAATTTGATGTTCATTCATTCATTTCAATAACACTTAGTTGTGATCACTGAGTCATTGATGGTAAGAATATTTTACCCTAGTCTTTGCTTCACTTCTACCAGATTAGTTTACACAAAAGGTTATTAAATAAGGAAACCAATAGATTGTCATTGTTAAGAAAAATATTGGATTTATTATAGAAATATCAATGGGATAAAGAAAAGATGTAAAAGCATAGAAATTCCAATAAAGAGATGACGAACATGTTTGTGTTGCCATACCCACTTTTGGTGGTGTATTTGTATATAACATTGTTTACTTCAATAGCTTGATTTGAATGTTGTTCCATTCTTGTACCAGCATGTGCACCCCTGCATCTTCAAGTGTCTGTGTAAAAGTATTTGTATTATTTTGCATCTTCCACTTTGCATGTGAGCAATGCAATTTCCCTTTATATTATTAAGTTACATGTTTTTTCATTTTCCTGTTCATTTTGATAATTATTTGCACTTATCAGGTGCAATTGGTGCTTAATGGCTTGGGGCATTTAAAGAATATATTGAGGATCCTATGACAATGCTACTCTAAACAAGTGTTTGAAGGATTTGGAAGTAGATCAAGTGATTGGTTGTAAAGAGCAATGGCAGATAGTTTATGGTTAATGTTGAGGATAGTTTCAGTCCTTATTCAAAACCTTGAGAGGAATGTTGGATGTGCCCAGTGTGTTCCTTGTTTCACTTGATAGTTTACAATCTTAAAGGTTTTGAGACAATGACTTCTTGTTGTGTATTAGTCTCATTATGGGATTTTTGAACTGAGGTATACATTGGAGGTTTCAAATGCTTTCAAGGTAAATTTTGTAATGTATAAAGATGACAACAAATAGCAAGGTAGTGAAATTCAAACCCTACATAGTCAATATTGCAATTAAGGCTTCATTGAGGGTTAAACCATGGTGACATAGGGTTTTGAGGGAATTAGTTTTGACTGTGAATTATAGAAGGTATAATATCGACTTGTTATGATATGTTGTCAAACATTACAAGATGTTTGTAGTAGATTACAAGGCATTGTAGCCTTCTTATGTAATAGCAACTCTTTTCAAATTATTAAAGACAATAGTATTCCTTTTTCAAGACTTGTGTTTCTCTTTGCAACTAGTGATATGATGTTTAATAAACAATGTATCAATATACTACCAAATTGATCAAAATGGTGATTAAAATGATGAACAAAAACTACCAAATTGAATTAAAAAAAATCAAATAAACTAGCAAATTGATCAAAATGATGATTAAAATTAATGACTAAATAAACTACCAATGGAAGGAAATCAGTGAATAAAAATGACTAAATAAGTGACCAGCTAATAACAATCAATGGCTAAATTAATGACTAAATAAATCAGTGAATAAAAAGTGACTAAATAAGTGACCATTTTACAACAATCAATGACTAAATTAATGACTAAATAAGTGACCAGATTATAGCAATCAATGACTAAATATATTAGTGAATAAAAAATGACTAAATAAGTGACCATATTACAACAATTAATGACTAAATATACTAGCAAATTGATCAATCAAAACAACCAATAAATGACTAAAAATGGTTTAGTCATCAATTTTTCTATGTTATAAATGATTGGAAATAAACTATTAATGATCATGTGACCATGTTTAGTCATTTAAATAAGCAGTTTTAGTAGTTTTTATAGCCACATATTGTTGTTTCTGTACTAGTGGATCAACTCCACAACCTACATACATTCAGGGATATACAACAATTCCTTCAAATACCAAGAACTAAAACAAGCACCCAATATACGCACATCACACCACAATCATAGCAACACAGTTATCTCCATATCATCAATGAGTCCATCTTAGACACCCAATATGAATATTTGTTTTCGTATAACTACGAAGTATAACCACACCCCATGCATTAGGGTTATTTAGCTATCTAACTAGGAGCTCCAGATTAGTTTCACAATCAACTCCAAAACTCCATCTTCTCTATTCTTCACACTACCTGTTGTCTGTTGAAAACAAGATCAGCTACAAAGCCTCCAATTAGACAAGGATTAATAATCAGTCCATTCCTTCAGCTTAGATTCCCTTAAGCCTCCAAGGCTAAGGAATCACCTAAAGAAAATACCCAGGACTCCAAACACCACATGCATCACCATGTGAGCAAATGCAAGTGACATGAAAGCCCATATAAGTACATGCAACACACATGCAAACACATGCAACTTGCATACATGTACATGCAAGTACATGTGAAAATATAGAACTAAGCTCCAATACCAATTTGCAGGGAAATGTCAATATTAGAATGGCATACAAGAACATGTATGTACATCCATTATCTTTCATTTTCTCTGATACAAGTACAAACATCTATAGCTTATAGTAGAAATAGACACAAATTTAATTTCTCCCATTAATCCTTAGAGGAATGAAATGCAATTTTCAAATCTAAAATAATTTCAACAATATAATGATATGTAAATCAACATTTAAAGAATAGAAGAATGGATAGGAGAAGAACATAGATATACATGGGGAAAACCCTTTCAACTAAAAAACCCCACACTCCAAAGCATAGAACCATTATATTATTAGCAACAAAAAATAATTACAATAAAATTACATAGGCTTGTATGTAATGTCCACATTTTAGTCCATTGTTGATTTCGGTGGATTTAGCCTATTCCTAGCCCTCGTAGGCTAATATGTTTGGTAAGCGGGTCCTGGTGGTAGTTGGATGAGGTTGGTGATAGTATTTTCTGTTAGTTCAGTTTCCGTTTCCAGTTCTAGGCTTTTTAGATGATTATTTAGCTTAGTTTGGAGTACTTGCTATTTATGGTAAGTTACTTTACAGGGTCACTATTTTTAGATTGGCACCTAGTCACATGGGGAACTAACAGAGTTAACTCTTGCTTCAGATAGCTCATTAAACTGACAATTATTCCAGGAGTTATTTATTTTAAAGTGACTAAGGAATTATTTAAATATTTAAATGTTATTATAAAGTTATAACTTTATAATAATAAAGTCACTTTAATTTTATAAAGTGACTCAAATAAAAAATTATATCTTAAAGTCACTAAAATAAAAGTAAAGTGGGAAATATATCTTTATCCCACATTGGCTGGAAAAGTGTGTGAGCTCTCCCAGGAAACATATAAAAGGACCTACAGGGCTCATTTATGGGGATGTTTGGTTATTATTTTCTCTTGGAGAATTCTGGGAAGCTTTTTCTTTTAGTAGGTTTGAGGATGGAAACCCTCGAACTTGGAGCCAGTGGACAAAACCCATTGTCTATTGGAGATATCATCCAGGTGTCTCACTTTGTGCTTCAAATTCAAACTTCTGATTATCCAATCCGATTGTAAGTTCTATGGTTACAATTGGATATTTCTGTTTTTATTCTACTGTTGATTTTGAAGGCAATAATCATATGCAATTTGAGATCTTATTCGTAAACTGATGGTTATATGATTTACATTGAAAATTGTTGCAAGTTATTGGATAAATTGAAATATGTTTGCATGCAAATTATCTATTAAATCTTCTATGGTAAATTTGGGAAAAAATTGGGCAAACATTCACAGGGGATGTTTCAGTGGTATCAGAGCTTGGATCTTGCCAGCTTGTTGGAAAAAATCAATTTTTGCAACCCTTATTTCATTTGTGGAGAAGTTATTTTTGGTTGCAGTCGATTTGCCTAAATTTTAATAGTCAGTGACTAAAATTTGGAGACTACCAAGAGTTTGATTATATCTAGAGGATCAATTTTAGTCTTCTGGGTTTAATAAATTGGTGACCTAGTTGCTTGTGTTCTTGATTGATTTTTATGAAGAATACTTTATTAATTTGTCTTTCAATCTGCTTGGCATATCGAACTCATCATGTGAGGATGATTCGAGAACTGGAAAATTGTGGGTAGCTGAGATTATGCTCAAACTTTATGGGAGCCATCAGAAATGCTATTCGCGTCATATATATATGATGAGGTGTGCACCAAATAAAATAAATCATCCAGGTTCTTAGTCGCCAAGAAAATTATTGGGAGCTACTTGTGACTTTTTGAAGTCGCTTCCATATGAGTTGCAAAGGAACATTCGATATAAGACACAAATTTATAGATAGGACAAATCAAAAGGTCTACTACTGCTAGGCATTGTTAGTCTTTGAATAAAATAAATTGAGAGATACGATTTGAAGAACAAGATAGATATTGAAGGAAAAAGTGACGTCTTAAGAAAAAGGGAAATTAGGAGCTGCTTGAGAAGTTACAAATGTTATTAATTATCAACTTTGTGTCTTAGCTGATGCATAGTTGGAGGCCTAATGATTTATCCTAAAGGATAAATGTAGATTTATCTTTGATAGTTCATCGTATTTTTTTTGGGTCATAGTTGGTCATTGTAGACCTGTGTTGCTAGCTGCCAGCTGATACTAAGAAGAGACAGTTAAAGACAAAATTTGAAGAAGACTTTCAAGAGTTGTTCAAGAAAGAAAATCATCGGCATCAAGAAAAGTGATGAATTTGGCTTACACCCAGACGTGAGACAAAGCATATTATTTTGAAGGAGTTCGATATTATTTGGAGGTGCATCCAATCTTTAACAAAAGACAAATTGTGAATAAAGTTATCGTTGGAATAAAAGGAGGATTGATTGATGTTTACTTGGAGGAAAAGTCACACATTATACATCAGTGCAAACGCCACTTTCAGAATCTTGGATAAAGTTTGATCCATTATTGGGCTATCGTCTTGCATTTCTAGTGCAAACTATAGAAAAGACAAATAATTTTTCTGATATTGAAGAAGATAGGAAGTTTTGACCTATTCTGAGCATTTCTATTAATACCAATGGATTGTCTAAGCCACCACATAATTTTGTATTAAACTTTGGGAAAGAGGAATAGGCCTGGAGAGAATAATCTGTGGTTTCAAGATGCAGATATCTCTGTCAGCTAGGTTCTATTTTAATTATTGAGATTAGCTTTGTAATTTCATTTGCATCCATTTAGATTAGAAACTATATTGTCTTGTAAACATCTTTTTCACTGAGGCAATCATACACTGGAAGATCATTGGCAATGCATTGTTAAGATATGTTTGTAGTTTACTATAAGGTGAAAGTGGCAGATTACAAGTCACATGTTTCTAATAATGTTAGTTGGTTGTAACTACTTATTGGGATAGTTGTATATGATTTTTCAATGTTTTGAACATTATATTGCATCGATTTGGTTAGCATGGTCACTATATCATTATAAGTCATTAGCATATATTGTTGCATTCAAAATAATATTGTATACAGTTTGCATTGCACTATTCCTCCATGTGGCATTAATTGAACAATTTGTGGAAGTCATTTGATGCATCACTACAATAGTCAAATAGATGGAACAAACTTGAAAGCATTTACCAGCTGAAAGAATTAAACTTGAAATGCCAACGCAGTCCTTTGGATAACATTGAATAAATTTAATACAGAATAGGGGGTGTTATTATAGTGTTATTTATGCATTCATCTCATATATTGAAACACAAAATAATTCAAGTACAACAGTTGAATGGTTTGCAAGCAAACTGTTTGACAAAATTCTTATCCTCATAAAATCAGTAATTCAAGGGAAAATTTAACAAGTTTTTTTTTCAAGGATCCAGTACATAAAATGAAGACAATGGAAAATTTGAAAAGTGACTTTTTCTCAAAAGAATTCAATGATACATTCAATGGTAAACAACTAAGGGAATTGCAGAAAGAAAAGGATGTATGGAATTGGCTCTATGTAATTGGATTAGAATTGAAGTCCATGAAATTTACCAATGATGTTATCTCTAAGTTGGAGGAAAGAGACAATTATTTATCCAAAGTAGATTAGACAAACTGGATGCTTCTGAATTGGGCTTTGCAACCCTTAATGCTCACTTTGCTCTAGAACAAGTTCATGGAACATGTGAAAAAGTGATACTCGTAGTTGCTTCTTGTCTCAGTGAGATCATAAGGATAATAGCTCCTATAGCACCCTGTAATGATGGCATACTAAAGAAGGTTCTATAGTTGATTGTAGGAAGCCTATATGGGTTACATGATGTCAAAGCCCCTACTTTTGGAAAAAGGGCTAAGATTTTAGAAATCATGGAAAAAATCAGACCATTTATCTTTATGTTGGATCTCAAGTGGGATAAATTGATTCTATAGATGTTTCAATGCTTCTTAACTAAAATTAGGAAGCATCATCTAGACAATGTAAGGGCTTGTATGCAAACTATTATGTTCTTAATCCTAGAAGAGGATGATGATATTTGCAAACTGTTATAATCTGACTTGTTAGCCATTTGGAGGAAGGAACAGTGCACTTCCCCCACAACTTATTCTTTCTCAAAGGGTTTGGTTGAATAGAAAATTGGGAAGTTCAAGGAACAGATGATAGTTGTAGAGCTAATTTCTTTGGGTATATAGGTCTTAGGATTGCCCAAACAGAGCAAGAACCAAATGAGGCAAGAGGAGATTTTTTTCACTTTCCTAGAACATTGGTCACTTGATCACATATGTGAAGTTAATAAGGAAAAGGAACTATTGCAGCCAAGTAGTGTTGAAAACATACAAACAAATGAGGCTAAAAAAATTAAATAGGATGGCCTAACCCAAGAAGTGAGCCTGTTAGTTCACCTAGAGATCTCCAAAGAAGTGCATGAATCTTCATGTGATGATGAATTTATTAAAGAAGATAACATAGCAATAGCCTTATCCATGCATTCAGATTATGAGACAACTACAAAGGAATGCAATAATCTTTTGGTGGGTGACTTGGAGATTATGCTTGATAAATCATATGCGTAAATGAACTCAATAAGTGCTTCATTGGCTAATCTCAATGTTGTACCACCATTCATGCTTGAAGATTGCAAAGCAACCATTGGGAAAGAAGATGAGCCCTGGGTACAAGAACAAGAAAGGGAAAAAGAATCATTTGAATTTGATTTGCAGTCTACAAGTATTCATGAGGAATGCAAAAATCAATTGCCATTAGGGAGTAAATCACATGAGGCTTCACCATCTTTGCAAGAAGATTCACAAGAGGATTCAATGGGAGAGATGAGCATAACTTCCTTTGATGTTGAGCATGATATTGTTATGGGTAATCACAATGCATCTACGAGTGTGATAGTTGATTCCAATGATGACACCAAACCTACACATGAAGAAAAATTAGAACAAAATCTTTAGGTGTGGGAATATTTACAAGATCATTTGGTGGTGAAGGATGATAAAATGGTTCAATATTTGATACAGTTGGATTATACAACATATTTTGAGACACCCTATAAGGTTCAAAGTAGTAGTGCCTTAGATTTTGATGTGTGCACTAATGATAGCACACATGATACTACTAATCATGAGGTGAGTGATGTTGACTCAACCTCATACTATAGTGTAGATTTGGGTGGAGAGCATGAGATGGATCAGGAGATGGAGTGTGAGATGATCTACAATCTATTGTTTGAGATAGATTCTACTTGTTCATATGATAATCTACTCTTTGAGTTAGATGTTGATCACCCTCTTGAACCAAATCTTGAGATGAGCATTGATTGTGGCGTTTGGGATCTTTCCAGTGCATCAAGACTTTAGGCAGGGCCTGCATAGGGGTTTACTAAGGTGTGCATGGTGAGGAGTGCTCATCACTTTTCTTCTATTCCACATACAGAGGATTTTTTGATGCATCAGTGTGGATTGACTCAAGACTTATACCATCCACTACGGGATGGGGAGTTTCAATCTTCAGAAGATGGGACTAGAGGCTGCAAGTACCTGACTCTATTTTTTATAGGAGATTATTTGTAGGGATAACAATTAGTTATCCATCATGTTGATATATATCTGACAAGAGTTGCTTCTTCTATGTCACAAAGATTTCATACAATGACATAGTTACAGGGTGATTATGGCATCAGTAGGCATGATGGCTTGTTTTGTTAGCACATCCATGGGGGTTTGGCAGAGGATAGAGAGAGATATGGTGTAACAAATGCTTCTAAATGTTCTTATCTCCACATGATGGATGGATGTGAGGTTCGGTATTTTGAGACCCAAGAGGCAATAGGTTTGGCACTATGTATTGGATGGATTCCATTGGGTTACTTCACTATCTCCAACATGGTGAAGTTGAGTTCAAATTTGTGTAGTGAAAGTCTGGGGATGTTAGACATGACAAACCTTCATTTTGGGTTTGGGATCCGGGGATAGCTTGCATAGTAGTGTTTTTGCTAATGCTATAGGAGTCAGTTAGAGATGTCTAGGACATTTCATAGTTCTTCTTCAGGGCCTTCTAAGGAGTGAAGTTTCTTTACAATGGAGATTGCTTGGGGACAAGCAATTTTAGGGAGGGCAGACTACAATGTCCCCATTTTAGCTCATTGTTGATTTCGGTGGATTTAACCTATTCTTGGCCCTTGTAGGCTAATATGTCTAGTAAGAGTGTCCTGGTGGTAGTTGGACGAGGTTGACCAGTGATAGTATTTTCTATCAGTTTAGTTTTGGTTTCCAGTTCCAGGCTTTTTAGATGATCATTTACCTCAGTTTGGAGTACTTACTATTTATAATAATATACTTTATAGGGTCACTATTTTTAGATTGGCACCTGATCACATGGGGAACTAACATAGTACACTCTTGTTTTAGATGGCTCATTAAACGAAAAATTATTCAAAGAGTTATTTATTTTAAAGTGACTAAGGGATTATTTAAATATTTCAATGTTATTATAAAGTTATAATGTAACTTTATAATAATAAAGTCACTTTAATTTTATAAAGTGACTCAAATAAAACATTATACCTTAAATTCACTAAAATAAAAGTAAAGTGGGAAATATATCTTTATCCCACATTGGCTAGAAAAGTGTGTGAGCTCTCCCAAGAAACATCTAAAAGGATCTACAGGGCTCATTTATGGGGATGCTTGGTTATTATTTTCTCTTGGAGAATTTTGGGAAGCTTTGGATTTCAACAGGTTTGAGGACAGAAACCCTCGAGCATGGAGGCAGTGGACAAAAACCCATTGTCTTTTGGAGATATCATTCAGGTGTCTCACTTTGTGCTTCAGATTCAAACTTTTGATTATGCAATCCAATTGTAAGTTCTGTGGTTATGATTGGATATTTCTATTGTTATTCTATTGTTGATTTTGAAGCAATAATCATATACAATTTCATATCTTATTCCTAAACTGATGGTTATATGATTTACATTGAAAATTGTTGCAAGTTATTGGATAAATTGAAATTTTTTTGCATGCAAATTATCTATTAAATCTTCTATGGTAAATTTTGGAAAAAAATGGGAAAACATCCATAGGGGATGTTTCATTGTAGCCTTATCATGGAGATCACATCTCTAATTTACATTGAAGATTACATCTCCAATTTACATTGAATATTACATCTTTCTCTTCTGGAGAAAATCTTGTAGCATAACCCCTGCAAAAAACTCAAATTTCTCATTCAAATGAATAACTTTTTATACATCTCCACTATCAGTGCCTAAGGTTGTCATGTCATCTCCATAGTCTCTTCATGCATGCAAACTACAATGGAGAACATGCATTGGTCTCAGCTATCCAAAAAAGCATCATGTCAATCATACATTGTCATGCATGAACATGCAACCAATATGTAATCACATGCAACCACATGTAAGATAAAAATCACCATAAATCATGAAATAATAAATCTAGGCATCCACCATGAGAAATTTTGATTTTCTACCAATTTAGAACTCAACCAAGACTCCTAGTCACTTTGAGTGACAACTCAATCTCCACATAGAAACTTTCCCTTTCAAGCTTTGGTCCACAAGACAAATTGACACCACATGGCATCATGGTGCACTTTCTTGAGGTCTTTCACAATATTCTTTGCTCAAATTTCCCTCATGATGGAAAGTGTCACCCTTCTTGCTCTTCATGCTCATACAAAGGAATATGCTAACAAGCAGGTCCCAAAACTCATCAAACACTAATACTTGGCATCCAATCACTCCTCATAAATTTATAAATTCCTTTACCTAGATTGAGTTCCCTAAGTGACAAGTGGCCTTTTCCTATGACATCAATTAACCAATCAACATACCCCCTAAAAAATTAGGAAACTTCCATGTGGGTCCCACTTCCTAAAAAATGGGAGATGCTTAATTCTTCATTTCTTGGCACATAAAATAATCTTATAAAATAGGAACTCCTAAAAAATAGGACAAAAGTTTGAGACACCAATTCCCAACATTGATTGCTCTTGACTTGATAATGCTTTCTTTAAAAAGTGCTTGATCACCAATAATTGATAATTAGTTTTCAAATGGTGAAATGACTAGGTATTTATGCACAATAATTTTGATTTCCCTAAAATTAAATCCTAATAGTCAATATTTTACATTTTAGATTCAAATAACAAATTGTTGTCCTTGACGAATTAAATTTTTGGAGGAAAAATAGGGGGACCAAGTTGACTATGGTGACTTATTCCTAGCCGTATTTTGTGGGATGTAAGGTGTCGAGAGTAAAATATTAAATGTTTTCTTTGGTTTTGCAAAGGTTTCTCTTGATAAATGTCCGAATGAGCCATGGAATGCATAATTTTGGATATTAGATGTATAATTAGGGTCATGCACTTAGGAGGGAGCAGAATCTAGTGTGAAATTGTCAAAGGTGACAATTTATGACACTACATTAAGAAAAAACAAATTTAGAAAATCATAAAATATAACTAAAAGCTTATTTTGTGGCCCAAGATGAAATATTTTGGTCTCAAAAAAGTGTTGAAATGAGCTCCAACTAAACAAAGTTTGGTCGACATTCTAATCAACTCCACGAGATGCACCTCCACATAAAATTTCAACCCCAATAGACTTTTGAGTCAAAAGTTATGAGTTTCGGAAGCCCTTACATCACTTTATATGTATACACTTTTTAAGATAGCTATTGTACAAGAAAGATCATTCATGCACATCAAATCAAGTTTTTATTGCTTGAATTCAACTTTTTAGAGTTGGGATCAAACCATGAGGATTTTTTAGATAACTACCAAATTTAGGATAATTTTTTGTCATTGAAGAATTAATTCTATATATCATCAACACGATTAACCTATCATTAGTTTTAGATCTAAGTATGTCCCTAACCCTCACATTTATTATAATTCAATCATCAATCCTAACTTTTGATAAATCCAAGTTAGTTTATGTTTAATTGATGATGCTTTTTTAATTACTCTAGATTTATGCAAAAGGTATTTTATGTGTTTACATTTGTTGTGAGATTGACTTATCCTATACCCTAGGGTTTTTTTTCTAAAATATGGTTTGTAGATCATCTAATTTTTCCAAGTATTTCTTCTTTTCATGTCTATTTATGTTTCAATTGTTCTTTCCTACTCATGATTCACTACCTTCTTTTCTAGGTGTGGCATTTCCTTTTCCCACCCTACATAACCTTGTTATTCCTCTAAGGTTTAATTTTTAGTTCTAATTATTGACTAACTTTCTAGTTTATATAAGCCCCTACATCACGATGCATTATTTTTCATCATTATAATTAAGGTTTGCATCTTTTAGTATATTTTTATATAAGCCCCTACATCACGATGCATTATTTTTCATCATTATTAAGGTTTGCATCTTTTAGTATATTTTCTTGTTTAGAATCCCACCTAACCAACTTTATAGTATGCTTCATTTCCACATATTTTATCATGGTTCCTCATAGCCTATTGTATTTTACATTTATCCATTATTCTCTTCAATATTTTGATACATTTATATGTTAGAGATGTTGTCAAGACTGTGAATAAAAAACATCTTAACTTCTCCATATCTTGTTGTAAATCCTTGTCCTGGTGATGCAGAGCAGAGTGGATAACTTATACACAACCTCAGACAAGCAAACTTTCAATCTTTAAACATTCAAATTGTGGGTTTTCATTCACTAGGCCTCAATCTCCTAGTAGTACTTCAAATTGACTAAACTGGGCACTTCCCAGGAAGAATTGATCTCCAAAAGAAAAACCCAAATTTGGATACCCTTTATGGATTTATTCAATATATGAAGAAATCCAATATAGTTACCTTGGAAGGAAAGGTTCAAAACTTGACTGTTCTACTCTTGTCTATGCTTGAAATGAAGCAGCAAATGTGTATTTTTGGGTCATAAATTTCAAACCAAAACTAATCTCCGAGAAAAAAAACTTGATTCAAATACCCATTTGGCCCTTATTTAACATATCTCAAAATAAGGGTAGGTTATTTTGTACAAAAAATGCTCAAATTTGGACTGTTTTCCCTCAAATTAGGCCTACTAGGATTTATGGCTGCTTGGGGTAAAATGGTTCTAACTTACTTGAAATGTAATGATTTGAGTGCTACAAAAATAATAATAAAGAATATTCATAATACCACCAATTCCAATAGGTTTCAGGTCATGGTAAGGCTGTACAAGTCCCTACGAAGTCTTGGAACAAAAAAATCACATTCAAAATTATAGAAAAAGAGAGTTTTTATTGATTTTTGTTTAAATTACAACTTGCCCTCCTTTGGCTTCGACCTTACCAAGTCTTTTAAAAAAATTGCAATAATTTAATAATGATTCTCAACCAACTTTTCAACTTACAACCATTCAAATTTCCTCATTTACAACTTATGACTCTTCGTATTCCCTAATTTTGCACTTTGAAAACATTTTTGCAAACTTGACAACTTATGCAACTTCACACACCAACACTCCTAATGACCTAATATGGACTCAAACACATATAAAATGGTCTTAAAAGACCTTATTACATATTAAGAACTTAAACAAAACAAAACATTAACTTTTTACCCCTGTTGGGCATGAAAACCTAGGTGCCCCTACACCATACTCCCAAGGGGAAGAAAAACTCAAGTCCCCTTGAGTGTAAGTTGTCTCTCTCTTCCTAGTCTTCCAATTCTTTGACAACTTGTCCTTCATCTCTACAACTTTCCCTAGATCTTTTTTCTTTTTCTTGTACCATCTCTTACTGAGCATCTTCTTAGCTTCAAGGTATCGAAATTTGAGTTCTCATTCATGTCTCTGTACCACCAACTATGTCTTCATCTTCATCATTTGGATACAATATGCTAGCATATTCATCATCCATTAAATAAAAAAATGCAACCATTACCTCTATTTTTTTTGTAACATCTTCTTCACCATATGGTGCATAATAATTTGCATACACTACATTCACTTCTCCTTTTTCTATATACCCTTTTCCATCTTCATTTTCATATGCTGCACCTGTAAACACACAATCACAATTATTGTTGGGTGAAGCCCCAATAGTGGTTTACAATTCCAGTGATGAAGGAAAACTCACAAAAAATGACCCCATGCCAAAAAATGTGATTTTGGGGGTTCGTACGAACCTACTGGTTCGAGCAAACTCATTCCCTAGTTTCCTGCCCAAAACCAAAATAAAAATGCATTATGTGAGTTGGTTCACTTGAACCCCTAGGGGTTCATACGAACCCCCCTAACCCTCATTCTCCCCCTCAGACACAAAAAAACCTAATTTTTTTCACTTCAAAGCTCGTTTTGAACATGAAAATGGTGGAGAATTCACAAACCCAACTGGAATCAAGTTGTCCTCGAAACAAGCTATCCAACAAATATAATTTTGATATGTTTTGGTTTTATTATGTTACAAATTATACCATAATTACAAATTGAAATTCGAAAGAATTAGAACTTTATCCTTCATGGAAAAAAAGTTATGTGTTATACGGTATGCGTCACTTTTTAAAAATGTTGTTTTATGAAAAAAACTAGTTTTTTGTGGGAGAGGCAAAAAGAAGTGCAATATGATTTCAGAAATTTTGAAAAAAAAAAAATTAGAATCTATAGACAAAATGTGACGAGACTCTAGTTTTCATCATCTTCAAATTCCTCAGGGTTTAACTACTATAGGTGCTCGAATGTGAAGATTTAGTTAAAAATAATAGTTTTAGTGTCTAGTTTGACCAAAAATTGTAAACCACTATTGTGGGATCACCATGTTAGAAATAACATTTTGAGTCTCAAGGGACCCATTTTCTTCACATTGTTCATCTTCCTCAGATGGAGGCTCTTCCATCATCATCAAAGACTCTCCAAGGTTTGGTTTTGCTACCCTCTCTTACCTTCTTCTCTTCAGAATAATCTTCTTGATAGGCCATTTAACCTTCTTCCTTATTAGCCAATGCCAACATTTTTCTTGGTTTGCTCTCTCAAACAATTGTTGCATTTCAAGTTCCATTCTTTCTTGCATTCTTTCTCATTATTTTTCATTGTTCCAAGGTTTTCCTTAATTCTATTATCTCTTGCTCAATATTAATTTGTTTTACCTTCACATCCTTCTTCTTCATCTCACTTTTCTCTTTTATCATCACTTCTTTCTTGATTGGTACCTCCTTGATCTACAAGTCTCCACAAAATAATCTTCTCAACATTTTCATTCTTCTTTCTCAAACAAGTCTCTTTCACCTTGCTTCTCTTGTCTTTGTGATACCTCACCTAAGTTTCCTCATTTATTCACTACCTAGTCTTTTGGCATTCATGTTATTCAACCTACAAAAAGACAATAGACAAACTCCAGAAACTTATCTTGTCTAAATCTTCAGGCTCTGATACCAATTTGATGTAGAGCAAGGTGGATAACTTATACACAACCTCAAACAAGCAAACTTTCAATCTTTAAACATTCAAATGGTGGGTTTTCATTCACTACGCCTCAATCTCCTAATAGTACTTCAAATTGACTAAAATGGGCACAACTTCCCAGAAAAATTGATCTCCAAAAGAAAAACCTAGATTTGGATACCCTTTATGGCTTTATTCAACATATGAAGAAATCATATATGGTTGCTATTGGTTATTTTTTAAGAACCAAACTAATCTCCAGAAATACCTATGGACTTTGCCATTTCCAATTATCAGTACTCTAAAGGGATTGGCCAATGAATGAATAGAAGCGACAAGACTTATATTCCTACTCTTTGGGCTCTATGAAACCTAGGAGGGTGATCCAACAATGTATATTCAGGAGTTCACATAGTTATAACTAAATACACTATCAATAACAGATACTTCTCATAAAACTACTCAACAACATAATGCATCAAATAAGTTGGCAGCTCATTAATCAGTTTCCTATATGTGGAGTATGAGAAGGTGGAACTTCAACAAAAATCAACTATGATGATATCAACTTGAGAATTTGTAAATTAAAAGTGATTAGCCAATGAATGAACACATAAAGTGAACCACAAGTATTTTGCATAAACCAATGCCTTTATCCCAAGTACGAAGTCAGTATCAACCTATGCGACCCAATAACAACTTAAACAATAACACCTATAGTCTCAAGAAACCCTCCATTACAACATTCCTCTATGACATTCATGATTATTGTAGCTTACAAGGCATCCTAGCACCCAATTCTTACAAGTTATTTATCCCACCCGAGCACTTACATTAATTCATTGAATTAATAAGAAAGCATGAAATTAAACATCCATTGAGAAGTGATAGAGACAAACAAAAGGAATCCTAGATTACTTTCATTCATAACTCGTAGAATGCATACAAGGAGAGACAATAGCCATGAAATTGGTATTACTCTGTATTGTAGTTGCTATATTGTTATCAAAATTACATACATAACACTAAACTCCAAAAAAACTTAATACAAAAACTCTAAAACATGCTTAGTATTATCCTTACAATTTCGTAGTGTTAACTCATTTTTTTCAGCTAACTCCTGCTTCTAGCCCTAAGTTCTTTCTTATAGAGATGAAAGAGAAAAACACGATTCAAACTAGGAAGCACACATGTCAAAATTTAATTGGACCACTGCAACAATATTCCTTTTTCAGTTACACTCTTGTCTTCAAGTGGTAAAAATATAAACATGAGGAAAAATTAACCTTAACTCATAGAAAATAGGTCTAACCTCAAAAAGGCATCATTTGTTTGTTACACAACATCAAAATATTCCCCGCACACTCAAAAAACACCCACCGTGGGAGAACCAGACAACAAAACTTATGAAGCAAGACAAGGAAAGTAGATAAAAAAGTTAAAATTCTTTTAACCATATCAGCACCATGTGCTACCCATTTCTAATTGAAGAGAGAACAATATTTTGCAATGTTTTATCAAAAACCTAATCTATATTATATTCAGGCTATGCATTGTTCTTCTCCTATCCATTACTTACCTTGTTCATTATCAATCCCCACACTAATTCATTATGTATATTTTTCCAACCAAGTGTTATACTCTTCTTCAGTTGGCCATTTCACATTTAATAAACCTTGCACTTTAGTACTGTATTGAGAGTATCTAGGATCAATTGAGACCCTGGCCTCTTTACCACAAGTGTCCATCTTTGTTTCAATCTCCACCATTGTATCAATATTTGGATTCAATAGGATGTAGTCAGTGATAGTCAATGCCATCATAGTTGCTGCAAGCATCCCTCCCAAATCTTTCTTCTAGGTGTCAAATGGCTACAATTCACCTTTTGGACTCAATATCCAAGGCATACCACATTCCTCCATTTCCTTAAATATCTTCAACTTACTTTGGAGTTGCAAACCTAACTTTCCATGGAAAGTAGGTATCTCATTGACCAAGTCAATAATTTACAAGATTTCAAGAATGTTAGTAGGCGCCTTGGGATCCTCCTTCATCTTGGGCATCATTTCTCTCAAAGCACTCACCCTAGTAATCCAATTATTCCATTCATTCTTGAAGGCCTTGTGTACCTACAAATACTTTATGTTTGCTTCATGAATATTCTTATAAGCAACCCAAACATCATCAGCTTTGTTGACCAACTTGGTCACCCTATGCTTTAATATATCCTCAAAGATCTCATTTTCCACCTTAATAGTTTCAAGCTTTGCCTTCTTGGCATTTTCTTTCTCAGTATTCAACTGATCATTCAAATCTTTAATTTTCAAGGCCAAGTTTTCCTATCCTGTGTAGAAAATTTGAGGAAGAAGAGGATGATAGAGTTATTGTCTTTTTTGACTGAGTAGCCTAAATAGTGGCCCTCATCTTATTTATCTCATCCAAGGCATTATTATACTCCTTCACCAAAGAATCATACTTTTTCTAAGAAATATGTGCAATATCGACACTAAGCATTGCAGCATGAGCAGTTAACTCAGTTGCTTAGATATGAGTTATATCTATGGCTCTTTTGACCACTTTGAAAACAATAATCTCTTCAATAGGCCTAGCAACATCATGTTTACCAGTATTAGGTGTCATAGACCAAATTGCAAGAGTATGCAACTTTGGACTATAAATCCAAACACCTTATCCTCAAACTGCTCCTCAGATTTTGAATCCTGAGGGTCCCTTTGTACTGCATCATATGTTATAGCAGTAGTGATAGTGTACCCTGGTAATAACATGATTCCACTATCTGTGACAATTTTTATAGCCTCAGTGGGAGTAATAGCTGCAATTTCAGCCTTGATCTTTTCCTCCTCTGCTTTCTCAACTTCTTCCTGATGAGAAGGTTTAGCATTAGCTCGAGCTAATTCAAGTCTCTCCTTTATTTCTTTACTCCACTATTGAATCATAAATTCCTAAAATTCTTTGGATTGTACAAACTTATCATTAGCAAGGAATTCATCACATTCCTTGATTATGGGATCATCATCGCTTTCTTTATCATATTGTTGTTTGACAATTCTATCAAGGGGAACATCTGAACTATGAGTTTCCTCAATATGAGGAGGAGGGAATTTCCGCTCCACCTCCTCATTCCCTGGCACATGTTCTGCTATTTGTTCCTCCCTAATTTATTGAACATTTGTAGGTTGCTTTGGGATATCCATAGCTTGTTGTTGTTGTTGTTCTAGGAGATCTTGTGCTTTATCAGTAGCCTCCTTCACCTTCACCTTAAAATCACCACTCTGATAATCCCTTAACATAGTGAAAACTCTCTCAAGAGGGTTTGCAATTACATTATATGGACTTATATAAAAGGCATTCCTCTTTATGATACTTTCTTCTATGTTCATTAAAGTTGTACATTCCTTCTTTCTAATCATGATAGCCTCATCACTTGTCAAATTCCTTAATACATCAGCTCTGTATAAGAACTCATGGTGTATCTCTTCTTCCCACAAATCCTTCCAAATCAAAAATCCTAATCTCATTAAAAGGCATTCTAAGGTTATTCACCATTATCCCAAACTTTGCATACCCCTTAGGGATAGTGACTGTGAACTAAGCAAAAGTGCATTGGGGATTCACTATAGTACCCTTCCTGAGCTTTCTGAACATCTCATAATCCATAACATCAATCTGCCACATGAGTTCCATAAAGCCCAATCAGTTGGAGACATACAGGGGAAAACAATGTGGTGCCACTTTAGCCCCATAGGCTTTGATCAAAGTATATTTTGAATGAAGAAACCAATCTACCCAATTATGTGTTGCTTTAGATCCTGGTGTATCTTTTGGGTACATGATATTTCTGATTTCTGGAGAAATCCTATGAATAGGTGCTACACCCAATGCTTCTAGGATACCATATCTTATAACATTAAAAAAACATGACAAAATTAGAATTGGGACAGTCATGATCCCAAATGTATGTCCACATTTGTATTGGTAAAACATTGTTTTCATTGTCCCTAAATCTCAATTCCAAATTCATTTTCTAGTCATAATCACCCTCCCATAAGAGCATATGCATTAGTAGAGAATAATGAGGGAAATGTAAAGGGAGCACCTCCTTCAAATCGAGGAAATCCACATGCATCTTATCAACAACATAGTTGGCATAATCAAAACTAGTTTTTTGATTATGACCCTATATATCTGCCACCATCACCAATAAGTCAGGGGCTATCCTTACTTAAAAAATTTGGGCTAACACTTGATTCAAGCAATAATAAGTGTTCTTGAAATAATCCACAAACTCCTCACACTCAAAAGGCTCAGCATCCAAGTAGTGAGGAATTTCTCCTTGCTCTTTCTATGTTGAACAAGCAGTCTATTTTTGTATGCAAATTTGTTATTATCATATTTAGCATATAACTTGACATGCCTAAACTTCATAGTATAATTGGGATTTAACCCAAATACTTCCACCATCTAGTCCTTTGTCACTTCTAGGATCACATCACCATTTTCACTCCTAATTGTTCTATCAATGGGATTATAGTGCCTTGCCAGTTCCATCATCAATTCCACCTCTACAAAAATATTTAGTACTACCAGCTCTCTAAGGTTCATCCCCCATAAGTAACATGCAGGCTTACTAGAATACTACATGTTAAAAGCATGCCAGAAAAGCTGCCACCTGTTCTGAGGCTGGACCTTTTCACCAATCTCACCAACACTATCAATTAACTTGGTGGTCACGACAACTAGACTAGTAGGTCTTTTTCCAATTTGTGACTCTCCTTCCTTTATGTCTCCAAAGGCCTCCTGCATAAACCTTTATATTTCCTTTTGTTCACTTTTGGACCTAGTAGACATTGCAAGAGTACTCGGTGAAGGGTTAGAAATCGCGGGTGGTTTCAATTTAACCTCAGATGAAACATCCTAAGTCTTAAGTCATTTAACCCTCTTTTGTTTTGGTTTCCTCGTCAACTTGGTACTAGATTCATTGGGATCTGGCTCACTCATGTTTGCAATGCAAGAGAACTAGGGTTTGTAATTTCTTATAGTCAAAGAGAAACACTTTACAAGTATGAGAACATAAGGTACTACTTACTAAATAGAACTATCTCCACAAACTTTACCCAACAATTATCACTAAATTGAAGCTATCATCAATGGACAAGCAAACAATCTTCCCAATTCCCTATCAGCTTTCTAAGGTATTTCACCTTAATACTTCAGCTAGGAAGAGATATACAATTTTCTTACTCGGGTGAACAATTTACCACACTTTTTGTTGTATTTTTTGGAGCTTCCCACACAATTTCCTCAGCTTCTAGCATCCTTTCTACTTGTGATTGAATCCAAATGCATGATCAACCAAGTATCTAATTTCCTTTATGGCTGAGAGATATGGATGCCACCATTAATGCTTGATAGTAAGTTCACATGAGTGAACTAACAATTATTCGTTCATGTTTAAACTCTAATAATTGATCAATTTGTTTTAAAACTATATCAATGGTTATCAATTCACCTTGCTACTTGTTGTGTGGTCTCACAAAATGCTCCAAGACTAAAAAGACTTGGGGACCCAACTGAAAAATATAACTCTTATGACAAGAGCTAGCAAATTGGAAGATCATTGAAAGAGAAGAAAGAAAGAGAAATATTTGGTAATAAAAGTACTTTGTATTGAAATTGTTTTGTGCACTGAATACCGAGTAACAGAAATATGGAAAAGGTGAAAGGTAATGTGAAGTTCAAGTGAAAGACTCTGGTTTGATAAGAAGGAGTTCGGTATAGTGGAGTTATGTTATAACTAAAGTCCGAGAAAGTAAGTGGGTAAAGCTAAATACCGGGTACCGGGTACCAGGTTGTGATGTGAAATGAAATGTTAAAATTTTAAATTTGTCTAATGATACCGGTGATTCGGTATATGTATAAGGATTTATGGTATGCTTTTTGAAAGACGTGTTAATTATGGGATTTTTGTACTAACATTTGAATAATGGTTAGATATTTACATGAGATGTTATAAATATTTTTTTTTAAAAGAGATTTAATGTATTGAATTTGTGATTGTAGGAGATATCCATTGTGATGCAAAGCTCAGGTATGGATGGTCAAGAAAATTGTATTTGCAAAAAATCTGATGTTATTGCCAAGTTCAATGATGCACTTAAGAAGCTCATGCTAGAATAAAGTTCGTTATAAAGATGCGACAGATACCAAAATACCAGGATGTTGGAGTTCAAGCATGAAGCAATAAAGTGTATATGTTTTAGGGGTAATCCATTCTTGGAATGTTCAAATCGAGGAACCTAAAATATAGGAGTTTGAATTCCACCTGATCACTCTATTATCACAAGAAGCTCCTATCTACTTTTGTTAAGTGAATCTGTTTGATTTCAGAAGGAATCCTGACAAAGATGAAAAAGTAGATCCTGAAGAGCTTCAACAAGAAATTGGAGTTGACTTCCATTTACTTGAACAATTTCCTATTGGTCACAATATTCCACATGCCTTGATGATATTGGTCCCTTAGATTTCCTCTCATGTATTTGTCTTATCCTATATGAGCCTTGTGTTCTATAAAAGGCCAGAGGATGCTTCATTTTCATTTTAAGTTTGGAATTTGTGGATGTCAAGGAGCATAAATTTTTTTGAGTTTTGTTCTTTTTTCCTATTTTCTGAACCATTCCGAAGTAAAAATTTGTATGCACGTAGACATTAATTGATATTAGAGCTTATTAGATAGCTACCTATCTCAGTATCTTTTGTAGCTAGTTTTGTAAGTTTGGTCGAACAAGACTGTATGTTGCATCGTTTAAGGGTGCACACAAAACCTACTTGGTGTCCATAAACTAAACCCTCTCTTTAAAAGCTTGCACCATTTTATATGTAACTATGAAGCAATTTGGTGAAGTATAAAGTGGTTTTCTTTGTTTTGATTAATTCTTTGGGGCATCCATGGAGAATAACTGGGAGAAACTTTTATTTTTCAGTATTTTTTATACTTTTTTTTAGAACAGATGTTTAAATATTTAAAAAATTTCCAAAATTTAAATGAATAGAAGAAATTTTGTTAAAAAATTTTTGTTTTCCATAAAGTTGTTGAATGCTTAATGCTAAATCTACTTAAGGGATAGCAAAGAATTTGTGATATTTTGTGAAATGTTATGGAAAATCTATTGGTTTCATGATGTTCAAGCTTATCGTTTCAATTTGTAATGTTTACCTAAAATGTTCAAACAACAACCATAGTCTCTTTGAGATTAATAGAAATATCACATCATTACCTGAGAGCGACCCTAGTGCAACCATGACCTGGTTATCAGAGACTTGGGATTGAACAGAAGCCAATCTTTTTCCTATGAATGTAGAATTCCCCTTTAGGTTGTCTTTGTTCCATATCTTTCAAGAAGGATAAGCTCTTCACGGTCTTATCTATGGAGATTTTATTCGCCTTGTTGGATGCGATTCAAACCATCGTCAACAAGAACTGGCGCTAGAAGGAGGGAATTTCTTTGATATTTTAGGTTTCATCCTTTGGAATTGGAGAATTATGCTTTGAAATGATAATTCTAAGTTTGGTAAGAAGCTTGTAAATGAGAGATTGAATGCAAGCTAGTTTTCATTATGGAAGTTGGAAAACTTTGTAAAATCTTTAATTAGAAACTGTATCCTTTGAGTTTGCTTACTTTTGGGAGAGTCACTGAGTGTAGAATTCATGATACAACTGATCACGGTGAACTTGAGTGTGAATTTTTTTTAACTAGGGTAAGTTTGGCCATAAATGGAGCAACTTAGTTAACAAAAAAAAGTTTTAACCACTAAAAGAAAGGGATTGTTAACGAAAAAAATGTTTTTCCCTATGGAGTTAGAAATATTAAAAAATTAACCGATATACCAAAATAGTTAGAAAAATGAGATTATTATAAAGAAAATTCTAACGCTTTGCAGGGAAATAAGCAAGAATGTCGAGATTCAGAGATATTTCATCACAAATGAGGAAATGACATTGATGAATCATCATTCCCTGTATACTTGGAAAATGCAGATAATGAGATGGAGTGGGAAAATCGAGCAAGAAACACATGTATTGTGCTCCAAGTTGGGAATTCACCAACTGTAAAAAAGACATTTTCTTGATTTTATACAAGATACAAAATATCAAGTTTTTACTTTTTCTCTTTCTGATAGCAATATAAATAGTGATATATCTTGGTCTAACAAAATGCAAAGTGAAGGTAGGGCTGAAGATATGAAGACTTTCAGAAGAGAAGGAAACATAGAAATAAATGCAGTTTTTCATGGAAATGGACCAGGGCTGGAAAAAGGTACAGTATTGCCACATCAAACGAAATGTGTACAATCGATCTCTAATGATATCATTTTCATACATTTGAGCAAAATTTTTGGTAAGTACACTTTTGAATTTATGATGTTTAAATGCAAAAAAATTAAGATATTTCATTGCTACAGTAGAATATTGAAAATTTTGATAAGAGAATTTAAAGACAAATCTGTTGTAATTCACACTAAAACTGTAGAAGAAATAGCCATAGAAATTGAAATAAATTTCTTTATTAGAATTAATATTTCGTGAGGTTAGAGTTAGGGTTTTTTTTTTAGTTTTTTTAAGGTTTTCTTTGTGCTTGTTTTGTTTTCTCACTTCGTTTGTTCTTTTCTTTTGTCTGGCCTCTGCATTAGAAATTCTTCTTAAATTTATCTTACACATGAGAGTGAAATTCAAACATTTTGTAAAACTAAGTTGAAAAGAAGGAAACAATAAAGCCATGCATAGTAAAACATGCTTTTAAAAGATACTAAAAAGTCTATATATATATATGTGTGTGTGTGTGTGTGTGTGTGTGTGTGTGTGTGTGTGTGTCACGTATATACATCAAGTATCAAAATCCTTGTTCCAAAAATAAAAAAATATTCAAAAGAGAGTGAGAAAAGTTGTGGATGATAGTAACCATTTAGTTGATATGGGACACCTCTTCTATTAGGGCTAAATACCCTATGTAGGCGAGTTCCCGATGAGTTTCAAAGTCTTGGATATGGAGATCAGTAAGAAAGTGCTGAAGTGGAACCACTTCCCATTGTTCCAAGAACCGAGGAATATCATCCATAGAGGGAATCCCAATGGTCGGATGTGCAACAACTAAAATGGTATCTAGATTCTCCAAGAATTCAGGTTTCACTATTAAGTTGGCAGCAACATGAACATCTTCAACAGGTAGCCCAATGTCTAGAAGTGACCCTATAAAGTGAGAAACTATGTCAGAATAAAAATGGAAGTAGCGGTTGGACGCAACATATATTTCCCCAAGGACTAAGCATAAATTTGGCATAGTGAAACTAGAAGTCCTAATGATGAAGACCTTTTCAAGCCTTTGTGGTGTGATGCTCCCTAAGAAAACATTATGTCTAAGAGAACAAGATAAACAAATTGGAGTATCCATGGCTAAGAAACAAATGCAAAGACACAGAACAAAAATTATAGAAATAAACAAGAGGAAAAGAAAAGAAAAGTGCGGAGAATTTGAGAAGAAATGCACGAATTTAGAGAGTCGTAAGAAAGTTGCAATACATAGTTGCCTTGAGTAATTATTTTTTTTGGAAATTTTAAGTGAGGTGGCAACCGAACAATAATCTTCAGAATTAAAGGTTAAATCAAATTAATTCTTTACACATATTTGGTGAAATTGCTTCAAATTTGAATAGTACAAAGATTGTAAATCAAGCAAGTTGAAGATTTTGAAATTAATAGTGGTCATTTCAAATGGTTTAAAAGAGTCGTATTAATTTTATGGAGGTGTTATGTGTACAAAATATACAGGAAAATGAAGCCGGCAAGGTAGTACACGTCATCACCCAAATAAGTTGAAGAGATAATATGTGTTGAGTAAGGTGTGTGAATTTAATGCAAAATAATGCATGATCATGTTTCAAGGTAATCATGGCATTTTTTATCCATTAATGAAGTGCAGCGCCATCAAGTTGAGATAGCAAAAATTTTAGTAGTTTCCATAAAATTTAATCGGAAGGGTGGTAACTAATGTTTCTAAATTTGGTGATTAAGTTGTCTATTGCTAAATTTTAATTTATGCAGATTTTTTAACATTTAGCAAGCTACAGTTAGCTAGGATTTTGCATAAATTAGTGAAATTTAGTTGGAAACACACACCTGCAAGGAATTACTAAATAAGTTTTTGGGAAATAGTGAATTGATGAAGGGATTTACATTGAATGAAAAATAAAAATGTAACCTTCACTACCACTGTAATTCCCAACCTAATAGCGGTGTTTCAATGCTTGCAAGTTGATAAAAGAGTTATTATTGCAATATCAAAAGTGAAAATGAGCTATCATTGCTATATCTAAAAAAAAAGTTATCAAATCTTTAGGCTATACAAATAACTCTATCGGGGCTATGAACGCCTGATCGGAAATAGAGCTATGTTTGGGGGAATTGCAGAGATAACCTTGTCAGGGCTATGGACACTTGACTGGCAACAAGGCTCTATCCCTAGTTGGCTTTGGAGGATTACTATATTATTTAGTTCAATGTTAATGAATTGATTCTTTTTACTAAATTTCAAAAATTGGAATTAATCAGAGCACACATGTATGTTTCCGATGGAGTTTTACTTTTTTATGCCAAAATCTAGGTAAAGGTAGAAGTTATTGTTCTAAAATATGTATAAGTTTTAATTTACAACTGGTGATTTAATTTCAAGTTTGATTTAAATTTGGTTTTATTGGTTGCAAGTTGTGTGGTCTCACAACATGCCCCAAGAGTAAAAAGACTTGGGGACCCAAGTGAAAAATATAACTCTTATGGCAGAAGCTAGCAAATTGGAAGATCACCGGAAGACAAGAAAGAAAGAGAAATATTTGGTAATAAAAGTACTTCATATTGAAAGTGTTTCGTGCACCGAATACTAGGTACCGGAAACACGGAAAAGGTGAAATGTAATGTGAAGTTCTTGAGTGAAAGACTCTGATCCGATAAGGAGTCTGGTATAGTGGAGTTCTGGTATAACCGAAGTCTAGGAAAGTAAGTGGGTAAAGTTGAATACCTGGTACCAGGTACTGGGTTGCGATGTGAAATGAAATGTTAAAATTTTAAATTTGTCTAATGATCCTAGTGCATAATCTGGTATATGTATAAGGATTTATGATATGATTTTTGAAATATGAGTTAATTATGAGATTTTTGTACTAACATTTGAATAATGGTTTTATTTACATGAGATGTTATAAATGTTTTTTTTAAAAGGGATTTAATGCATGGAATTTGTGATTGCAGGAGATATTGATTGTGATGCAAAGCTCGGGTATGGATGGTTAGGAAAATTGTATTTGCAAAAAAATTTGATGTTATTTCCAGGTTCAATGATGCACTTAAGAAGCTCATGCTAGAATAAAGTTCATTATAAAGATGTGCCAGATACTGGAATACTGGGATGTTGGAGTTCAAGCATGAAGCAATAAAGTGTATATGTTTTGGGGGTCATCCATTCCTAGAATGTTTAAATCGAGAAACCTGAAATATAGGAGTTTGACTTCCACTTGATCACTTTGTTATCACAGGAAGCTCCTATATATTTTTGTTAAGTGGATTTGTTCAATTTCAGAAGGAATCCTGACAAAGATGAAAAAGTAGAACCTGAAGAGCTTCAACAAGTAAATAGAGTTGACTTCCATTGACTTCAATTGCAATTCTCCTATTGGTCATAATATTCCAGGTTCCTTGATGAGATTGGTCCCTTAGATTTCCTCTCATGTAGTTGTCTTATCCTATTTGAGCCTTGTGTTCTATAAAAGGCTAGAGGATGCTTCATTTTCATTTTAAGTTTAGAATTTGTGGATGTCGAAGGAGCATAAAATTTTTTTAGTTTTGTTCTTTTTTCCTATTTTATGAACCATTCCAATGTAAAACTTTGTATGCATGTATAAATTAATTGATATCAAAGCTTATTAGATAGCTACCTATCTCAGTAGATTTTGTAGCTAGTTTTGTAAGTTCGGCCGAACAAGACTGTATGTTGTGTCGTTTAAGGGTGCATACAAAACCTACTTGGTGTCCATAAATGAAAATATCTCTTTAAAATATTGCACCATTTTATATGTAGCTATGAAACAATCTAGTGAAGTATAAAGCGGTTTGCTCTGTTTTGATTAATTCTTTTGGGCATCCATGGAGAATAACTAGGAGAAACTTTTATTTTTCAGTATTTTTTATACTTTTTTTAGAATAGATGTTTAAATATTTGAAAATGTTCCAAAATTTAAATGAATGGAAGAAATTTTGTTGAAAATATTTTGTTTTCCATAAAGTTGTTGAATGCTTAATGCTAAATCTACTTAAGGGATAGCAAAGAATTTGTGATATTTCATGAAATTTTATGGAAAATCTATTGGTTTCATGATGTTCAAGCTTATTGTTTCAATTTGGAATGTTTACAGGTTAAAATTTTCAAAGAGCAACCATAGTCCCTTTGAGATTAATAGCAATATCACATCATTACCCGAGAGCGACCCTAGTGCAACCATGACTTAGTTATCAAAGACTTGGGATTGAACGAAAGCCAATCTTTGTCTTGTGAATGTAGAATTCCCCTTTAGGTTGTCTTTGTTCCATATATTTCAAGAAGGATAGTCGCAGTCTTGTCTGTGGAGATTTTATTCGCCCTGTTGGTTGCAAATCAAACCGTCGTCAACACTGCTTTCTTCCCTGCTTTATACGATGTGCTCAGGATTCTACCATGTTGCCTCTTCATGCAATAGTTGTTTCATATTGCTGATATACCTCATCCTTGACCAGCTCCATTAGTGATGCAAGCATCCATGCAATGAAATCTCATCCCTTGGATCTATGGCCCATCTTTGATCATGTTCATTTCCCCATTGCACATCGCTAATTAAAACTTTGAACCTTGGATCATATTAGTGACTGGAGATATAGTGAAGAGATCAGATTAGGACATGTACACCTACATGAAAATCAATGGTACAAAAGACATCGCAGATAAGATTTATTTAGATTAGCGAAAGAAACTTTAAACAAAGAACTCCATCTCTCATCTCTAATTTGGAACTTAAGCTTTAGAATGAATCTGTGATGAGCGATAAAATATAAAAACATCAGGCCATCACTCATCACTAATTCTCCTCATCCATTTTGCAATAAATTAGCGATGAGAGACCTACATAGTGACATTGTGTATCACGTATTTCTAATATAGAACTTATCACTTAAAACATATCTACAATACGCGATGCACTGGAAAACCATCACATTTCCCATTGCTAATTAAAATTTTATCATTTCATAATCATCCATGATGAGCGATGAAGATAAGAACATAAGGCCAGAGGCCATTGCTTATTGCTATTACAATACTCATGGCTCAAAATCCATTAGCAATAGGCGATCCTTCAATCAATACAAAGAAAATCACTCATTAGGCATTGATATCAAGAGCTCTAGTAGTTATTCGCGATGAGCAAAACAAAGAAATATCACTCATTGCTTGTCGCCAAATCAAAACATACACTCCTGAAGTAATTAGCGATGAGTGATAAAGAGAGATGGTTGACAACACTTAAGTG
Organism: Sequoia sempervirens; assembly: GCA_007258455.2. Classification (NCBI taxonomy): domain Eukaryota; kingdom Viridiplantae; phylum Streptophyta; class Pinopsida; order Cupressales; family Cupressaceae; genus Sequoia; species Sequoia sempervirens. The sequence goes on along the minus strand of VDFB02000013.1, from coordinate 132,699,423 downwards.
AAAAAATGTAAGCACGTGCTCATAATTTGTTCTAATGAATGGGACCCTCTAGGATGATACGATAGAAAGGGCTCAAAGATTCCTAAGTTATAAAATGCAAGGATGGAAAGGCCAAAATGGCTCTTTACTTAACCTTATAAAAATGAGAAACAGACCTAGGCATGGGGGACTAGTTATCCTACAACCGTGGATGGCATAAGATATTTTAATGTGACCGGTGATGGGCAATAGGAAGTCAACAGTGAAATAGAACCCCTCAATAGTGAAGAGAAAATAAATTCTAACCCCATAGGTATCAGCCAAAACTATAATGTCCCCTTCTCATGAGTGATCAACTTAGTTACTCATCAGCCTATTCTGGAGGTCCATCGGCTCTCTGAGGTAAAATTAGGGTTTCCTTGCTTGGAGGTTTGAGGCATTTTTTGGGTGTTTACTATTTATAGTAAATACTATTTTTAGTAGTGGTCCTATTGGCAATGCTTTAGTGTGTTCTATTATTGTTGGAGTAGTTGGTATTTTTGATGCAAGCTTCAATATACAGTATTTGTTGGCATGTTTTTAAATACAAGGAAATTAATGTTCTATTTTCCAATTGACCCCTTGGCCTAGTGAAATCACTTTAAGTTGTTTTAAAAAGTGGGCCCTTGAGGGTATGCCTTCATGAAGGAGTTAGTATTTTTTTAAAAATAAAGTTTTATGTTGCTTTGTTGTGGGATGCCACCCTTGAGGGAATATGAATTTTGGAAAATTGAAAATTCATATGTGTCTTTTGGCGTGCCTTGAAGGGAATTTGAGGAGTTTCTCCTTTTCTATAAAAATAAAGCTTTGCTCTAGCATTTGGTATCTCATGTTTATGCTAAAGTTATGTTGTCGAATTGATTACTCAATTTGCACTTTGAGGAATGTTGGCCTCTTAGTTCCCATCCAATTTCGTGTTTGCAAGATAACACCTAGTTGGTTTTCAGACTGCTTCTCAAATCAGACTAGCAGATAGAGCTTCAAAGTGGTGAATTTTGATGTGATTTCCAGTTTTCAAGTTGATGGTTTCTACACAGCTAAAAGTCATTTTTGTTTCGAGCTTCTCGTACAATTTTAATTTGGTTATGGGAATTCAATAATATCAATTCTAAGGTGATGGTGACCCTCTCTAGTGAATTCTATATTTTTATTTGAAGTCTTTATTTTATTCTAGCAAAATCGCCCTTCTCAAGGGTTGTACCATTTCAAGTGCATTGGGAATTGTGCCATTAATTAATGATGGACTTTTGATGTTTTTTCTTCATCTTTTCATGGGTGCCTATCCTTCAAAGGTTCATTGCACTTTGTTTCACACCATTTAGAGGTATTTTGGTGAAGTTATGAGCATTTAATTGATTCTTATAGTTGTTGGTTATTCATTTCTAGAATTGTAGATTTTATCAAACTTGTTACAATTTGTATTTTTAGTCCTTTCTTCATCAATAATTGTTAATATTTATCATGGAATCATCTAGTATCATGGTGCTTGAAATCATTGTATTACTCATGTAATTTTGCAGCTCTCTTTCTATTTTGTAAGACTGTAAACAGTAGTACTGTTCTAGTCCTTTATTGCTGCAATTATTTCTTATTTCTCACATTAAGTACCCCTGGATGGTTTACCGCCAGTGTGGAGAATAAGTGTATCTTTCATTGTACCCACTTAAACAAGAGGAGAATTCCCACTCCTGAGTGGATGCCTGCCATAGCGAATGAATTGGATAGTTGAATCTTCATGGCTAGTTATCCGCCTAAGTTTACTTTCAAATTGTAATAAGTACTTTGTCATATGTTAGCACCTCACCCTCACTGGGATCTTGAGTGCATATTCTTGATGTTGAGTTTTATCTTCAATTCAATTGCATTCTTTTTTTGTATCAATTTTGGATCCTAGGGATCCTCTGACCATATGCCCGTCCCTCTTCCTTAAGTGGTTTTAGGGCCCATTCTTGGTTAGAGTTGTTGTGATAGTGTTTTGGATTTGGCACTAACGCTAATTAAGTTGGCCAAGTGTTGGTGATTGTGTTAAAATGTGGCAAAAAATTGGTTAGCATATTTCATGTGACAAGGCTTTGAGATGGCACATCAAAAATTTGTAGGTTCCATCAATTACTTTGGAAGGAAAGGTTTGAAACTTGACTATTCTACTCTTGACTAGGCTTGAAATGGAGTAGAAAATTCATGTTTTTGAGTCATAACTTTCAAACCAAAACTGATCTCTAAGAAAGAAAACTTGATTCAAATACCCATTTGGCCCTTATTTAACATATCTCAAAATAAGGGTAGGTTATTTTATACAAAAACTTTAAAATTTGGATTGTTTACCCTCAAATTAGGCCAATTAGGATTTCTGGCTACCCGGGGTGAAATGGCTCTAACTTGCTTGAAACGTAATGAATTTGAGTGCTACAAAAAGGAGAATAAAGAAGATTAATAGTACCACCAATTCCAACAAGTGTTGAGTCATGGTGAGGCCATACAAGTCCATACATAGTCCTGGAACAACAAAATCACATTCAAAATTGTAGAAATAGAGATAGTTTTATTGCTTTTTCTTTAAATTACAACTTTCCCTCATTTGGCTTCAACGTTACCAATTCTTTAAAACATTTACAACCATTTTACAATGGTTCTCAACCAACGTTTCAGCTTACAACCATTCAGATCCCCTCATTTACAACTTATAACTCTTCATATTCCCTATTTTTGCACTTTTATAACTTTGACAACATTTTTGTAAACTTGACAACTTATGCAACTTGACACACCAACACTCCTAATGACCTAATATGGACTCAAACACATATAAAATGGTATTAGAAGACCTGATTACATATTAAGAACTTAAACAAAACAAAATATTAACTTTTTACCCCTCTTGGGCATGAGAACCTAGGTGCCCCTGCACCACCTTACTCTCTAGCCTTGTCACAACTTACTCCAACTTAAGTATTTAATTTAGCTCCTCTTCATTTCTACTCAACATTATTTTTGGCATGTACATTTATATCATAAATTTATAGCTTAGGTAACTTGTCCAAGTCAAATGAATTGTTCTTTTATCCTCCAAATATATTCCACACTACTTAAGAATTGTATTTTAGCCTAAGGTTGACACATGGATTTGTAAAGTTTCTAACATATTCATTTGGCTTTGTTAAATATTCAAAGCTAGTAAATGATATGAATGCACACTAGCTTTTAATTGGCAAGAAGTTTTGAAAGCAATAATTGTAGGAAAATTTCCAAGCATGGCGAACATAGAGATTAACCATTAACAATTACTTCTATTTTCAGTCATTTTACATGGTAGGGACTAGTTGCAACATGATACTTGTTATAATATGTGATATGTTATATAGTGTATGAAGACTAGACAATTAGATGAGTAAAATGTAGCTTAAAAGACAAAAGATGATTTATTAATTTAATTTAAAGAATTTAGCAACTATGGATTTGATTCGGAAAGATTTTCAATTGTGCCATGTTTATGATTAGTAATTAATGGTGTCTAGAGAAAAATGATTTCCATTAATAGCATGTTAATCCACACATCAATAAAAGATATTTTATTACAATTTTAACAATAATCAACCTAAGAAAATGATAAAATTATCTACTTGATTTAGAAAAAGATTATTAAAAATTAAGAAAATATTTTTTAAATTTAAAGAGAAGAAAAATGAAATCATATCATTAGTCTATTATATTTAATTCCATGTTTAAATAGATTGTTATAATATTTCACCATGATAGAGACTAGTAAATAAATAATATCTTTAAAAAATTAAGATAATACAAACTAAATGACATGCAATTAGATATTTTAAGGCTAGAAGTAGAATCAAAACACAATTTTTTTTTAGAAAGATCAATTTTCACTTTTTTTTATCCTTTGGACTTCTTCGAGCTTTTAGCCTTACTTGACTAGCTATTCTTAATTTCTCTCCAATTACCATGGTGTAGTCTTGGTCCATGTGACTTTTAGTATATTTTGGCCCTTTTTTATCTGTGGGACATTTGTGTAGTCCTGGTTCATTTCAATTTTAATACATTTTGGCTTTTTTTACCTATTGTTCCATGCAATTTTCACAGTGTGGGGTATTTATGTAGTCCCGGTCCATTTCAGTTTTAATATATTTTGGCTTTTTTTGACCTACTGTTCCATGCAATTTTCATGGTGTGGGGCATTTGTGGAGTCCTGGTCCATTTCAGTTTTAATACATTTTGGCTTTTTTTGACCTACTGTTCCATGCAATTTTCATGGTGTGGGGCATTTGTGGAGTCCTGGTCCATTTCGGTTTTAATACATTTTGGCTTTTTTTGACCTCCTGTTCCATGCAATTTTCATGGTGTGGGGCATTTGTGTAGTCCTAGTCCATTTCAATTTTATTATATTTTGGCTATTTTTTGACCTGTTGTCCCATGCAATTTTCATGATGTGAGGCATTTGTGTAGTCCTGGTCCATTTCAGTTTTAATACATTTTGGCTTTTTTCTGACCTGCTGTTCCATGCAATTTTCATGGTGTGGGGCATTGTGTAGTCGTGGTCCATTTCACTTTTAATACATTTTGTACTTTTTGGATATGCTATTCCATGCAATTTCTATAGTGTGGGTCATATGTAGAGAAAAATTTTAAGCACAATAGATTGTGATGTGAACATCCATAATGATTCATAGTAGTCTAAGATACATTTTGACCTTTTTCAACTTATTATTCCATACAATTTTTATGAGATGTTTATCCTAAATACAATTATCAAAAAGATTTAATCAAAATAGACTGCCATATGAACATCCACAATAACTCATAATATTCCACCTTTTCTACCTGCTATTCTATGCAGTTTCCATGATATGGAACATTTGTGCTAAGTACAATAATTTGATAGGAAAAAGCTTTAAGCAGAATAGACTGTGGTGAGAACGCCCACAATGGCTCATAATAGTACAAGTTCATGAAAATGCAACCTACAGACAAGTGACATACATCTTGCACTAAGAACAAACTGCCATGTGAACACGCAGGTTGCAGACTTATTATGTACTGGTCATCCCCATCAGCGGAAAGTGAAATGTCAGCAAAATTCTTCAGAAAAATTAATTTGATTTGATTGAAAACTGTTCAATAGGTACCCAAATGAAAAGGATAGCAACTTCAACATTTCAGTTTACTGTTCAGTGGTGCCTGCATGCTCTTAACTATTCTTCTACAGCCTGTTTAATCGTGCAGCTGTAACCCTATTATCAAGTCAGGTTTTATATTTTATTAATACGGTTCCTGTCACCTTTACACACCCTGAACAAGTATTTATTATAAATTGCAACTTTTTCAATTTTAAAAAAATTACTGAAAAAGTAAGGTTTTATATTTTATTGATAAGGTTTCTGTCACCTTTACACACCCTGAAAGTAATTATAAATTGTACCTTTATTCAATATTAAAAAATTACGGAATTTTTTGTGGTATTCTTGTCTACTAAAGTTCACTCTTAAAAGTAAAATCGCTCGAGTATCAAACGTATAACAGCTATGATGTGCTAACAGCAAGCACAATGTACACCGGTAAAACGACTGGATCCTCATCGATTAGCAACTGTTGCAGTGAAATTATGATTAATGGTGCATCATCTCTCCCTTTAGGAATATATATGTGTGTTTATACATCTATACTTGTAATGGAGACATGGCCCTAATCCATGTGCCTCCACCATTCATGAAGTTATTATATAAAAGAGTCAATATATAGTGACCCCAAGTAAATAATCATTGATTCTCCTCGATCTCTTAGGTAATTTGGGCTAAACCATATAAAATCATTGCACCTTCATCATCTAACAAGGCCAAAATACCAATGATCATCAATGACTACTTTCCCCACTAGGATACCTTTCCAACCATCATATGAGAAAATGAGACATTGCCCCTCCCATGCTTGACACAACTAGCACACTATTGCATAAATTGAAAATCCTATTGTAAGGTGGTGTAGGGGAGAGGGGCCCATAGTGGAACGGGGTCCAATAGTGGGGATAGAAGTAGTCCTTAGTGGACCCCATAGTGGAGCACCTTAATATCCAATTGTAAAACACTTTTTATCCATAAAGTACATAAACTAACAAATCATGTGATGCCACATCAGCACACCAATAAAACATGACTTAGTGCACCACTATCGGTCTCACTTTTTGTTTGGGCCTTTATGGATACCTCAACAAAAAGCATGTTGATGTGGCATCATATTTGATGATGTGGCCCTAAAATGAAATATAGAAGCATGTGAGTTGCCAAATAAACTGTTGTACAAAATTGGAAGTGATTTGAAATTTTCACATAGGATTTTGAGAAATGTGAAGTTAGGGTGCTCCACTATAGGCCCCTCTCCTCTAGTTTTTTCTGTATTTGTCTACCCTAGGAAGCTTTGAATAACATGTGAAACATCTTTGAGGGTAATAATAATATGACTAGTAGGAAGATAATGTGTTACCATTTGAGTCCCACCTCTCTATGAGGGTGGTAAGCATGTGAGTATCAAAGAAAAATGGAGGCAATTGAACTAAATGCCTCAACCTAATGGCCTTCAATAGTATTGAATCTACATAAATGGGTGGTAATGATCTCATACACTCTAACTAATTATTTCATAGTCACTCATAGATCTCCAACTCATTTTACAATCATAAGGGAAACAAAAAATAATCAAGTTAGTCATTATCTAATTCTACAAATACCCTTTTTTAGACATGTGTAAAATAAAAAAATAAAGGTTGAATCTCACAAGTTAATTCAAACTTGTGGACGTGGATCATTCAATTCAGATGATCTCATATGCAACACTTCAATCATGTACCTGTCACAATGCATAATGAAAATTATTCCTACACCTTTTTTAGACAATTATACATTATGCAAAATTTAAAATATTATATTAATAGTTGAATTAGGTTACCTTCATAAGCTTAGTACATTTGATGAGAGTATTCATTTTATATGCTCAAGTCAATACATGTCCATGTTGGTGCACCATGATGATCATTCTAACAAATGTCTAGAGGTTACTCTTACAAGGTTGGTGATAAAAATGAAATATTGCTCTCATATATTCACCTTGCTATATATATTGGACACACCCATTTTTATCCTCATCATATCATTAACCCTAACTTTCTTCTTCCTAAAACCCTAATATATTGTGAGCATGATGACACACATTTTTTACCGAGGGATGACATTATCATATTTTTTGATGTATTTTTACTATGATGCATACTTTTATCAACACGATACACCTATTTGGATTGCATTGATCATTATGATCTATGATGGCTATTTATTAATTGCACATGTTGATTCTCATATGCTACATCTATATTCCATGTGTCATTTATTATCTACAACATTTATTATAGGACATGATTGTTTCCATTTGAGGCAACATTGTAGAATCTTTTCATCCTTGATTCTATATGCTTAGATATAATTTATCTCTTTATTCAATTATATTTTTAAATGCTTCCATGATCTTTATCTAGACTTTAGAGCCATCCTTCCTTCATGATTTTCTCATATTAGGGGCAAAATTTCACCTTGATGGAGCTCGCCACCAATTTATGATCTTACATGCTTGTTATATGGTGATACATCTTTACATGGTATATTTGATCCTACATGCTTACATAATCTTTGAACAATTTATTCATATCATATCATGTATCATTTACCCTATCCTCCAATTAATTTCATACTATGTATGCAACCAATTGAGGAGAGCCACATATGGTTGCTAATGCTTTTGCATGGTTGAAATCTCAAATACTAAATTGCATTAGAAAAAGGATCATCATTGAGTTGCACTAGATAAAGAGTCATCATTACATCTAGATGGAACTTGATCACATTGCACACTCATATCATGTAAAGATATATCACATTTCCACATCACTTGGTGGTTGATCGCATAGTATGTGGAAATGTATCAAGTTATCATATTGCATGAAAATTGATCACATTGTGTACATCACATATAATACTATTCCACTTCATCACATTGCATAGAATGTTGATCACATTACTTGCATCACATAGAAAACTATTGCACTACCACATCAAATGAGTTTCTATTGCATGGTCATGTGCAAATCCATTTCACATTGCCACATCACATAGTATTTTTATATCACTTTTCATATAAGATATTTTTTTAACCCTTCCCTGTCTTTTTTTTCTCAAATTTTTAGATTTAAAAAATAAAAATAAAAAAATTATTAATATAAAATATAAAGATGAGAAAAAAAACATCCCAAAATAAAAAATACATTTAATCAACATAAAATTAAAGTCAACAAAAAAATTAAACATTAATATTTACATCATTATTTACTTAATTTTATTAATTATTGAACCCAAGGTGGTTTTTTTCTCAATACCACTGTTATAATCATGAATGGATTTGATTTGTTTATTCTTATTTCACTAGATCATCATCTAAACCAGATGCTACAGTATCATTTTTATCGTCAACTGCTAATACACGAGGTTAATCCTCTTTAACACCTTGAATGTTCACCCGAGTAATAGCACATCAAGCATGCATTAGGACAAACTAAATGGCATGCAGATACAAATTTTAAACGCCACAAGTTGAACCAAAGCATAAATTTTAAAGAAAAAATTAGGTGAAAGTTCATTTTAAGTATCTTTTGGCCTTCTTTGTCTATCTAGTTTTTGTGGTGTAGCCCTGGTCCATTTGGCCTCGTTTGACCTATTATTCCATGCAATTTCCATGGTGTGGGGTATTTGTGCTGGTACAATAATTTGATAGGAGAAAGCTTTAAACAGAATGGAATGTGAACATCCATAATGAATATTATTTTTGGCCCTTTTCAACTTTTTATTCCACACAATTTCCATGGTGTGGGGCATTTGTGCAGGTACAATAATTTGATAGTAGAAAGCTTTAAACAGAATAGACTGTGACGTGAACATCCACAATGGCTCATAACAGTCCTATTTAGGCGTGTAACAGGGGAGAGTGATATGTTAGTAGAATCTTTTTAGAAAATTTGATTTGATTTGATTGAAGATTGTTCAATAGTTACCCAAATGAAAATGAAATCAACATCAACGTTTCAGTTTACTGCTGAGAGTGTATGTTCTTAACTATTCTTCTGCAGGCTGTTTCACTGTGAGCTGTAATCTATTATTGACGTCAAGTCAGGTTTTATAGTTTATTGGTCACCTCACACGCTCACATTAGAATTTGAAATAGTACGTCTTGGAAATTTTTGATATGTTCGAAATAGTATGGTAGAGTATAGTATTTGAAGTAAAGAACAGGAAAATGCAAATTAGAATTTGGTAGTAATTTTTAAGAAAATAATTTGAAATAAGTGTGTTTTATATATAAAAAATGAAATAGATGAGAGATCTGAAATTTAAAAATGACATAAATATAATAATTTTGTTATATATTTGTGTTTATTATGTTTGGAATTGAATTTTTTTTAATAAACAATTAATACAATAATTTATTTATTAGAAGAAAGTTTAAAATTTGAAAATATTTTTTTACATATAATTAATTTTTTATTTTTTTTGTATGTATGTGTAAGTGATATTGAAAATTAATCATCTTGAATGAAGAATGGATACATGAAAAATACATATTACAAAAAATAAAGTTATATAAATTGTATTATTCAATTGAAACTTAAAATAGAGCATAAACATAATAATACAAAATTCAAATTTGTCCCTTTTTTCATAGGTAAAATTTGCAAATTATATAAAACTGAACTTTTTGTAGAAGTTGAACCTGCATAAACAATTAAAAAGAAAATCCAACATCAATTTTTATTTTAATTATATTGAATCAAAGAAAATTTACAAAGAATAATAGCTACCAAAAAGTAGATGAAGGAAACAAATACTAACAGACCATAAGTACAAGACAACCAAAAGAAGGCTAAAAGTTCATACATTGTACAATTTTTCTTTTGAAAACCCTATTATCAACTTGGAATTGTAAGACTTGCTCTTTAATTTGTCATAGTTGAACCTTAATCACTAAATTCTTGCATAAGAGTTGGAGTTGTGAAAACAAAAAAGCCACCTGAAGAAAGATGTCAAAGTAAAGCTTTAAAGTTTCAATTGCTTGATAATAGTTTTTAGAGTACGCTACTAAACATCTAGATTTTGATATGTGCTTTAGAATAACTTGTTTAATAGAATTGGAAATAACATTGTTATGCATACCAAAACCATAGATAGATTGTTTCCAATTTAACTCATGATAAAAAAAATAGAGAGTTTTTTTTTTAAGAATCGTCCATTGTTTCTTAACAGATGTGTAGTCCCAAAATACACGTTTCATATTCTCAACACATAGACGATGAGGGAACTTGATTGGTTGGACCATCATACATTTCAATCTATCCCTGACAGGTAACTTGCAATGTAAAATTTTCCATGCCAGCACTTGCATATCAAAATCAGCTTTTGATTTTCATATTTGAGTATTCATTTTCATCAAAATTTGGAACTAAATATGCATTTCCAGTTCTAATTAAGATGAGGAGTAAGAGGTCAACCAATAAGGATATGAAAATATTTTTTCAAAGGAAAATAAATGAACAAATTGAATGACAACCATTTCCAATCTTTGAAAAAATAACATTCTCTTGGAGTGCACAACTTCAGAGGTCAAGAGGAACTAAGAACTTCACAAAGATCAAAAAATGTTCAACGCAAAATGCTCTTTGAGGTATTGCCAAGAGGCCCAATCAAATGTGTTAAAATCTTAAATATCCTTGAATTTATGAAAAAAAAAATTGAAAAAATAATAAGCATGTCTTGAGAAGCTGATAGCAAGTGGATAATTATGATAATTAATAAGTCTATTCTACTAGATTGAAGTTGAGGAAAAACTAAAACCATATTGCAAAGAAAAAATATTCTATTTTAAAAAATGAAAATCTTATTCCCAAGCTTTCCAAATAGACTAAAGAGGAAAAGAAGCTCTTATTTTAAAGAAGGAAGGAATTAATACCTTATCCAACCAATGGACAAATTTCCACTTGTTTTTACTTCAACTTCATCATTTTATTTGATATACAAATAAATTGTACAAGCATATCTATTATTTGTTAGAAGAATGAATAAGATGCCCTTTTGATCTATTGTTATTGATGCCAACATTGGTTGGTAATTGACTAAGTAATCTGTGCATCTATCTTAATCCAAAAATCTTTGTAGCCATAGGTAATTCTATGAGTTTTTGATATGTTACTCAGGAATTTCAGCTACATGTATAAACGATTTTTCAATAAGTTTGCTTAATTTGATTTAGTCATCTAAGTGAGAAAAGGCTGGTACTCTTTTGGCTGACAAGGTTTATCTTTTTGTGTTTCTCTTTGGGTCCAGGCCAACCTAATACTTAGATAACATGTTCTACTCTGTATGTCAAAAGGAAGTTCGTATTAAGTTGACATGTCCTTTTTGAATTTTGGGTGTTCCCTCATTTAGGCCAACCTAATTGATAAAGGAAGTTATGACTGCGTATATATATAATCGTCATGTGGTGAAGAGAAGTGAGATTGATGATATATATGAATATGCGGTGAGTATATTGGTGTGAAGTTTTGATAGTGTTGATAAACCGGCAGCTAGAGAAAAAGTTTGACATTTGTTTATGAGCATAACCAGAATTGTTTTCAGCATTTTGTAGGTGCATTTCTTCAGTTCATTTTTTGGCAGTGAGCCACATCTTTTGCATCCCATCAATAATCCACATTTGTATTCAAGTTGTGAGCCTTCTTAAGGACAATAAGTCCTGGTAGTAAGCCCATAATATCTTATAACCAGTTATAATATATTGTGAGTTAATCCTCGCCATGGTTTTTCCCATTTTGGGTTTTCCATGTAAAAATACTGGTGTCAATGTGTTATACTCTCTTTTATGTTTTGGTTTAAACTATTGCTATTAGATATATGGATTGGTAATTGGATGGTTAATAACTATCTTGGCCAGTGGAATACTAATTCACCCCCCCTCTCAATATTCAGTATATTCAACAATTGGTATCAGAGCCTAGTTCCTTGGAAGAAGCCTAACGGCTTAAGGAAGGTCCCAAAAATTGAACACATGGATAGAAAATACTATTTGTTCCTTTGGAAGAAAATTTTTTATTTGAAGAGATCAATGCTACTCTTGAGGAATTAAATAAAAGTGAGGATGAGAAGGAAACTCTGAAAGGAAATTTAAAGGAAGCAAATGATTGCATCAAGAAATTGAGAGAACAGATTAAAAAAATCAAGGATAGACATAGAGAAGTCAATGATCAATTGAAGAAGGCTAATGAGGTCATTACCAGACTAAAAGTGGAAATAGAAGAAAAGAAGTGAATTGAGGAATTCTAGAAAGCTGAAATCTAGAATAAAATTAATGATTGTACAAAGCTTGAATAGGAAGTGGTAACCTTAAGAGCTAATCTAGAAAAAGTGAAAACACATGAAGAAAGGTTCAAGACAAGCTCTACAATGCTTGATGAATTGATTTCATCTCAGAAACCTGCTAAAGAAAAAAGTGGACTAGGACTTGAAGAAGGACAATGCTCAAAGACTAAATCGACTCTCAACAAAATGGACAATCAAAGGAAACCTCAAAGCAATGCTTATGAAAATAAGAATATAAGGATCAATACTAGAAGACTCCCTATTCGACAGCCTAATGCACAAAGGTACCCATCTTTTAATGGTTTTTATTTTCTCATGCAATAAATTCGGTCATAGAGCAAGATAATGTAGTAGGATGAACCAGAATAGAATTAGTCAAAATGTTGGATTCCTTGTTGGTCAATGCTATGTTTGTAACAAGTTTGGACATAGAGCTACCAAATGTAGAAGCTAGATAATGATGAAAAAGTTTAATAAAAGTGGAAGAAATCAATCTTTTCAATGCTACTGTTACACATGCAATATCTTTGGACACAAGGATAATTAGTGTAGGTCAAGGATGAGTGCAAACTCTCTTGATCAAGGATATGTTGTATGCTACTTTTGCAACAAACCAAGACATATCTCAAAATTTTGTAGGAGTAAAGTTGGGAAGAAATTGAATTTGAAACTGAAGAACAAGGTAGTGAACAAGATAAATCCTAAAGAAGTAAGGAAAGAAATGGAAAAAAATTGGAGAAAGAAGGAAGAACCTAAGAACAAGGATGAACTGAATAATCTTGTATCTACATCTTGTGTAGATACCTCTTCTAGGAAATAATCTAGTAATGGTTTTAGGGGGAGAAGTCACAAAAAAAATAACAAACCCCCAATATATGAGGTGTCATACAATTACACAAGGATATGTGATGTGAATTTTCATTCTGAAAGAAGTGGAGAAAATTCTGGTAGAAAATAAGCAAAGAAAAAGAATTGTAGAACTTTTTTGGTTTAGAGTGCATTTCAGAGTGTGGCTAACAGCTTTAAAGTTGAAAAGCAATAAATGCAAATTAGGGCAAGAACCATAAAGAATAAATCAAGAGAATAAAGCAAGCGACTAAGTTGAGGAAAGGCACATTTGTGCAAATTGAGAAGAATAGTGCAAGTTGAAGCAAGAAAGAAAGTGATTCAAAGTATCATACATTGAAACCCTAGTTCTCAACAAGCAATGTATTCTCTATTATCCAATTTCTGTGTTTTTCAAAATTAAAGGAACTCTTTGTTAAGCTTATTGAAAATTGTTTGGGAAATATGGCCACCCCTACTATTATGGAAATTTTTGAGAGGCCACAACCAAATTCAGAAGATGTTCACAGAAAGTTTATGAAAATGATCCAATGGGTGCATTCTCACACATTCCAATTCATGTGCTACCCACTGAAGATCCAAGAACATACATTCGTGGAAAATCAAAGAATCAAGAGTTGAAGGATCCACGACAATCTTGTATGGTTAAATGAACTAGGGGTTATCAACAAAGAGGTGATTCAAGCTGTTACTGGTCTTTGTGACACTAGTGCCATTCTTGTTATAAAAGCACTAAAGAATGATGAGGTTACAAGGTTAACTGGTGCCAAGTTTGATGGGAGAACCCTAACCAAAAATTTTATCATAAAATCTGCAATCAAGTATGTCACCATTATGATTGGGAAAAAAAAATTACAAACAAAGAAAATTCAGTATCGGCCACAGCTATTCACACAGCTTATGAAATGGTGGTGAATGGAAATAATTTTGATCTTTATGAGTTGCTAAGATTGAAACTTTTGGAAAACTTGTGTATGACAAAGGCGAAGAGACATGTCTTTAGATTTGGCACTCTTGTTACTTTTTTGTTATTTTATTCTCTAAGGGAGTTACCTATAAGAAAGAACATAATATAGGATAACTCCAAACTAGTTGCTCATCAAATTTTTGATTATTTATGTAGTTTAGGAGATTTCAAGGCTTAGAACAATGCCCTACTTGCATTCTTTACAATCTTTTAGAATGAAATGCATGAAAGAGACAAAATTCCAAGAAGTTTGGTGAAGAAGTCTGAGAAGGAGATAACATTTCTTGTGTCTATAGATGAATGCATCATTGATGTTGTAGAATCCAAAATTCATTGGATTGAACCTCTAGGATATGAGATTGAAGAGAAAATGGCTGAAATTTATATTGAGATTCTATTATCAAGTCCTAAATATCCCTCTCTACCTAGGCTCAATACATGAGGAGAAATCTATCGAAATTCATTTGGAGGCTACTGCACCTAAAAGAAGAAAGAAAGTTGAAGCTTTCTTCCATGACATAGTATACATTAAGGATGAAATAGAACTATTGAAGGAGGTCCTTGACGAACGGAAAGTTATTTGTGGATCTACCCGACAAACCTAAAAAATTAGGAAGGCTATCTTCTAGTGCTACACCAGCAGGTCGATTTCCAACTCTTTCACACCTAGTACAACTTGTTGGTTTTTGTTTTACAACTATGTAACTAGGTTTGTCTTCTAATCTTCCTATGGAATTTCCAATTCCAATCAAGGGTAGCTCAAAGGACCTGGACCAACTAACAAGGAATTTAAAATGCCTCCTACACTTCGGGCTCTGCAGGACCCAGGAGGGTGATTCCTTAATGTGTTTACAACCTCTGCACCAATATCATAAACAAAATTAACATACAAAAAATAATCTCATCTAATAGCTAAACATAATAGGATAATACTGAAATAAATTGGTTGTTTATCAGTAATATCAACTATTTGGAGCATGAGATAATTACAACACAACCCAAAACATAAGATAGTCGTTGATTTGCAATTTGTAGCAAGCTCTAGGAAAAGGAAAAAAAAATATAGATTCATACATTTAATTACAACTTAGATCAGTGCCATACATCCATTGGGGGAGTCAAATTCATAAGCATCTAAAGGTATATGATAGATTTAACACATAACATATGAAATCCTTGACGACATTGCATTACAATATAATCAATATGTATTCTAACTCAATACTACTTATCAAATCCTTATATAGAACATACCCATCTATAATCCCATTCAATCATTTTAATTGATTCCTTGAATTCAAGCTAAAATAGAATCATACACACCACAATAGTGAGATGAATTAAACAACCCTTAGTTATTTTATTCAAAGTTCAGATATGCAAGTACAATGGAGAGACATGAGCTTGAATTTATCATTTCGACTCAAATGCTAGTACTGTTATACAACATTAAATTCCCATGAACTCAAAACCTATTATAGAATGACTCAAACCTAAATTGCATTCTTCTCTAAAACTATTGAACTTTACAATTTGCTCTGCAACTTCACCTAGACTCGACTCAAAATTATCTAACTTGCTAACCCGTACTTCTAGCCTTGAAATCCTTCTTATAGAGAATGGAGGAAATAAGCATTGGACCAGAAAGTAAACATATCACCAGCCAAATGAAGCACCTAGTGGTATTCCAAAAATATGTTACAACAGCCATCACCTTGGAGAATATTCCTGTTCATCGTGCCTCTTGGGAAAAGTTGATGCAACAACACAAATCATAAGAATTCCACACCAAGACTGCCACCGAAGCAAGACAGGAAACCATTGTAACTACAACATCTGATTTACCAATCATGCTAGTAGTCCATTCCTTTATTCTTCTTCATTCAAATATTTAGTTATCGATCTCTGGTATTCTTCATCAGTCGGTGGAAATATTTGGTGCAGATTTAAATCTTAGCCATCAATCCTTTAGTTTGATCAAATCATCTAACATTCGGCTACCTTCAAAATAGGTTGACACAATAACCAACATGGAAATAAGGGGCCCTCCATACCATACGCTATGAAGGAAATCCATGTGGTAGTTGCCTGCGATATCGTAATCGTAAAGATCCTACAAATTTGGATCATGCAATGGCAGGCAACTGTAGATCTTGAATAGCGGTGATCATGTTCCTTCAAAATATTAGTTGACCTTATCATTATCTATTGAGCATCTTTTATGCTAAGATCATAACATCTCTATGGATTTGAAGCACGTCCACCTCACAATAATTTTAGTAACCCGCAACATAACATATTAAAGATGGGTTAAAGTATTTCATTGTTCCTTTGGCTCCACCAAATGAGACACGTGGTGGTCACCCGCGATATAGCGATCAGTAAAAATCCTGCAACTTTGGATCACGCGATGGTAGGAAACCGTAGATCTTGAGCATCAATGATCTCGTTCCTTCAACACAGTCGCCAACCTTATCATTAACCATCGAGCAGCCTTCCCACCAAGATTAGAATAGATTTGTTGATTTAAAACACATGCACCTTAAGAGCACTTTAGTAACCTTCCTTTTAATGTATTTAAGGCCGGATAGTATTTCCTTTATTATGTCAGCTCCACCAGATGAGACACATGGTGGTTTCCCGCGATATTGTGATCAATAAAAACCTTGTAACTTTCAATCACGTGATGGTGGGAAACCATTGATATCTAAAGGCAATTTGATCAACGGTAGCACGAATTTGATCCCTTCTACAAAATAAAACATTCATTAAAAGGACAAAGGGATATTACTAGGCAGATGGAAAACAACGACATAATTTTCTTTTAAATGACAAAACACAGGGCCAACCAAGACTTAGGGAAAATAAAGTCCCACGAAGGAAATAAAACATTAAGAGCAAAAGGACCCAGCCTTAGATGAAACAAATGGGGCATAAGATGTTATAAAACCCCTCAAAAAGGTAACAGTGAAATAGATCCCAACCAAGGTGTAAAATAAACATTAGGGTTTTACATGAAGAAAAAGCTAAAACCCCAACCCTTAGAAATTTTCAACACCATGGAAGCCCAGTGACATAAGGCAGGGCATGAGTGAAACACAAGGAGCAAAATTTGAAGTTCCATCAGTAGCTCCTATTGGGGACATTCATTCCATTGGAATGAAGCAAGAAATCAGAATCTCAGGTAGAGCAGACCAAGATGTAGAGACGACCAAAAGGGGATTGTTCAAACAAAACAACCCAAACTACGAACAATATATATACAAAATATACAAACCTAAACTACTACTCATGGAAAAGAATAATTCAAGTGAAGTATAACTTCAAGAACTATCCATGAACTGGTAGTTCAAGAATATCCCCTGTCATATCTTGGAGGAAGTAAGAATCTTCACCCCACTTACCATTAATCAAAAATGAACCCAACCAGATTGCATCAAATTTCCCATGTTTCCCTTTATCTTCTAGTCTGGCATTCCACATTAAAACCAAATCTCTATTTTTGAAACTCTTTGCAACTGCCCTCTTGTCATACAAATCCTTTACTTGCAACTGCAACTTTGCATTTCTTTTTTGGGCTTCCCTCCTGGTTTCATCTAATTCTATAAGATCTTCCACCCTTAATTGTATCTCATCATCAATTTCATTATCATACATCTGGAAAAACTTATACATTTCCATTAAATTATTTTGGGGCAATGTAGCATTTATGCCATAAACTAAGTCAAATGGGGCACAACCTATTTCCTTCTTCACAGTTACCCTATCTCCCCAGACTGTTAATCTCAGCTTAGAATCCCAAGCCCTTTTATTCTAATCCAGGATTCTTTTAATAATCCTCATCAAGCTTTTATTGCTTGATTTTGCTTGTCCATTTCCCTGTGGGTGATATGGTGATGAATAATAAATTTGGATGGGCCATGCTTTTCACAAAATTCTATGTATTCTTCATATCTAAAACACATTGCATTATCTAATACAATCCTTTCTAGACATCCAAATCAAGTCAATATGTTGCTCATCAGGAAATCAATTACCACTTTACTAGTGGCTTTCTTTGTTGGAATTGCTTCCACCCATTTGGTGAAATAATCAATGGCCACCAATATCCATGAGTAACCTCCACTAGATTTACATGTTATCTCTCCTATAAAATCAGTACCCCATTGCTGGAATGGAGCTTGTACTATAATTGGTTTTAGAGGAAAGTTACCAAAAAACTTTAACTTACTAAAGAAATGTTGACAAGCATCACATGTCTTCACTAATTAGTGTGCATCCTTAAAAACTATAGGACAACAAAATCCAGCCCTCATTATCTTATGTGCAGTTATTTTAGCCATATAATGTCCTCCACAAACTCCACCATGCATCTCACTCAAAATTTCTTTTGCTTGATCTTGGTCAATACACTTTAGCATGACACCTCCATTTCTCCACCAAATCTTTCCATCTACAATAACATACTTGATAGCATGTAACTTTATTGTCCTTTTCTCATTTTCACTCAAGTTGTCAGGACATTTCATTTTTTACAAATAATATATCACGTCTCTATAACATTTAGAATGCTCCATATCACATATGTGAGATCTATTTTCATCTTCTAACAAATTTACCTAATTTGCTTCCATATTACTTTGGGCCATGAGCTTGGCCAATCCTTGTCCTCTCACCAGTTTAGTAATCTAGACCTCAATATTGAATTCCTAGTTCCTATTTATCCACCTACACCTTCTTCTTGACACTTCTTGTTGTGTGAAGATGTCCTTAACAACAACACTAGGCACATAAGAAATTATAGTAGCTCCCATCAAATAAGGCCTAAAATCCTTTATTACTTTTACTAGTGCATATGCCTATTTTTCATTTATATCATACTTAAGTTCTACAACTTGTAAGGATTTGTTGAAAAAGGCTATAGGATATTCAAAACCTTCCACATTCTTTTGCAACAACATAGCTACAATTGTGTGGAAAGAAGCAAATGAGAAAACCTGTAAGGGTTTGGAAAAATCAGGGGTTCTTAACATAGGGGCCTCCTTTATTGCTTGCTTAATGGCCTGGAAAGCTTGCATTGACTCCTTATCCCATTCAAATTTGGCTCCTTTCTTGAGAATTTTGGAAATAGGGTGAACTATCTCAACAAAATTTGTCACAAACCTCCTTAATAAATTTATTTTTCCAAAGAAAGATTGTATTCCTTTGACATTTCAGGGTTGTGGAACTTTATCAATTGCAATTACCCTCTCTAGATCAATTTTTAACCCATCCTTGGAAATGATATGTCCCAACAATTTTCCTTCTAGTGCTCCAAACACACATTTCTTTGGATTCAAAGAAATACCATACTCCAAAGCTCTAATGAATATCTTCTCCAAATGTTCACAATGATCCTCTTCCTTTTTAGAATATGATGTCAAGTCATCTTGGTAGATCACCAAAAACAAGTTAATGAAATATGAGAATGCCACATCCATGGCTCTATAAAAAGTAGCCCCTGCATTTGTTAGAACAAATGGCATTCTTACTTAAACATATGTTCCCCATGGTGTAGTGAAAGCCATCTTAAACTACTAAGACTCTTTGACCATAAGCTGGTTATAACCAGAAAAAGTGTCCATCATAGACATTAATTCATGGCCTGTCACTCATTGCAACATGGTTTCCATATTGGGTAATGGATAATTGTCCTTTAATGAAGACACATTCAAATTTCTGAAGTCTACACATAGCCTGATGTCTCCATTTTTCTTCCTTACTGGTACCAAGTTTGATACCTAGGATGAATGTATGATTGGCTTAATGATTCCTACATCCCTTAGTTTCATTAATTCTTCTTGCATTTTGGGGGCCAAAGTTGGATTAATAGGCCTTTGCTTTTGTCTGAATGGCTTGGCATCATCACACAAAGGAATCTCATGTTGGAAAAGATCCTCCCTGTATGCCTTAAGATCATCATAGGACCATGCAAACACATGCCTAAACTTCCTTAATAAGTCAATTAGTATCCTTCTCACTTTTTGTGACATTTTCTTTCCAATATACACCTTCTTTGGGGATGCTTATGTTCCAAGATTTATCTCTTCTAGGTCGTTAGGATTGGAAACAGTATGATTAGCCTTTGTCTTGTCTTGATTATCAAACACTCTTTCTAGTACAACTAGACCCTTGGGAATTGTGTTAGCTTTTAACTGAATGACCTCATTTCCAAATAATGTATCATTACCATCAACATTTTCAACAAAAGCTCCAAAGTCAATTTCCTAATTTTCATACTCACCCACATAGTTCAAAAATCTCAATATATCATCATCATTATCAAAGACTTTCTAATTTTTAATGTTATTAGGAATAGATGGTCTAGTTTGCACCTCAACCTTTGAAGTTCCAACATAAGTCATATCATTCAGTTTTAATGCAATGTTGGCTAATAGGTCTGCCACTTTTTTTTTACCTCTCTCCATCCATCCTATGCCAAATGCATCAAAGCTCTCCAATTCATCCCAAACAACATTCCTTTATTGTTTCAACCTCTTGTTCTTTGATACATACTTGGATATAACTTGGGATACCACAAGCTCAGAATCCCCAATTGCCTTCAGCTTCTTGATCCCATGTTTTTCAACCAATCTCAACCCCAATAGCAAAGATTCATACTTTGCCGCATTATTTGTGCATTCAAATAATAGAGTGAAAGAGAACCTGAATGTCTTTCCACTTGGTGACCGCAACAAAACACCTGCACCAGAACCTTCCTTTGAACTTGCACCATCAAAATACATAGTCCACAAGTCATCAAATTCTGACAATTGTTTTATTTCTATATCAATCAATGCAGTAGGATTATCGTGCAATTGCTAGGAAGTTGCTCAACCCTGAATTCATCTATACCACTATCAATAAAACATGTAATATTCTCAATCGGGCTATGCTCAATTATATTAGGTACTTTTGATTCTCTTTGAATTTTGACATCCTTACATCAATAGAGAAAGTAGCAAATGAAAAATCACATTGCATGTTACCCGCATTGATGCACTCCAATTTCTTGAGAAAAGCATTCCAAAATGAGGTGGGATATCTGCAACCAATACAGTCATGACTAAATCCTTGTCAGGGTACTAAGTCAATTTATAAGGAAATGCTCTAATAGTTCCAATAACTGGCACTTCTCTTGAATTCATAACATAACATTTACCTTGAGCAGTATCTACTATCAAGCCCATTGCCTCCATTATTTTGATTGGCATAACATTATTTGATGCCCCTGAATCTATCATACAATTCCTTGAAGTTTTTCCATTTATATCCACACTTAAGAAAAAAGGGGTTATATTTTCAAGGCACATGTTAATAGAATTTCCTAAATACATAGGGGGGATTTGTGACACAATTCCCTCCACTTCCTTTCATTTCTCTTTATCCTTCACTTCTTTACCACTTTCATGTTTAGTCTTATTACCAACAACATCTATAATCAAGGATATTGTCTTTTCTTTGTGTTCATTTATTCTCATCATTTGTAGCAAAGGTACAGTTACTTTAACCTAAGAAAGCACATGAAACATATCCACAAGTGTATATTTAGGAAAATTAGACATCATACCTTCATGATTTTCCTTTCTTTTTGGCTAATTACTTCCTCCTAGCTTCTTTTGCTTATTATCCTCTACAACAAGTTCAACTACCTTTGTAATAACTTTGGTCTTCACCAATGACAAAGTCATCTTCTTGATGCTTTGGGGTTTCGTTCTTTTTTGTCCAAACCTTATCACTCTTAACTTCTTTGACTTTTATAGCATCCTTTTTGTTGTCAACATTAATACCTTTGTTTTTATCCTTTTACTCCTAATAAATAGGATAGTAGGTTTACCCTGCTCACCACCCATAGTTCTATTTCTCAATTGAAGTGAACTTCTCATTTGAATAGCCATTTCTTCAGTCAATCTTGCAATCTCTTCTTATGATGGTCTCCTTAAGGATATTGAATCTTTAGCCTGCTCCATATTGCAAGCATTATGATCAAAATCAACTTCCTCGTCAGAAAAGACCTATTGATGGTACATCTCATTTCTCTTCCTCTTAATAAGCACATCAGTTTCCTATATTTCATCATCAGAGGAACATTTTGCCTCATTAATGTATGATCTAGCCATACAAACATTTACATCATCCTGCTCATATTCTGATGTTTGATCATGAACATCTTCTTCTAGTTCGTCAACAACAAGCAACTGAGCAACACCACAGTAATTTTGATCATGTGGATGTTCACACACTTCACACCATGGTCTATCTGCTACTAGATTCATTGAATGTTTCAACAAGGGTTTTGGTGTATGTTGATCATTTTTAGGTTTATGGCCAAGAAAGATTGGTTTTCCATCTTTCCAATTTGTATTGTAAGGAAAAATTTGCAATCTAGGCTGCCTATCATTTTTATTATAAGGTTTCCTTTCATTTCCCATACCCTTCTCTTGCTTAGCAATAGTTTGCTTTATGTCTTTCAAGCTGCTATAAAACTTTTCCCACTTTTCATCATCTTTAGGCTAGGCAACCGAAACCTTCTCAGTTTTATTCTTAGGATTTTTTTAAAGTGTAGGTTCTTCCCTCCTACCAAATTTCCTAGAAGCTCTTCTATTACTTTTAATATTTATAGCCACCCTAAATGCATCCCTCATAGTTCGAGGGTCTTTGTCTCTGAGGAGATATGCCATTTTAGCATCAAAAGCATTGAAATATGTAGTTAAAAAAAAAATTCATCAACCCTCAAAACCTGAAACAACTTATACATTGCTTTCTAAAACCTTAAATTAAACTCAATCACAGGCTCATTCAATGAATTCTTGATGTTATTAAATTCATTCAACATGAAACTAGCATTAGTTTTACACCAATACTACTCCTTAAAACACTTTTCAAACTTATCCCATGAACCAATACTAGCATTAGGTAGAACTCTATACCAATCCCTCGCATCTATTGGAACTATTAAAATTTGATGATTTTTGCCTATCTTTCATACCCCTAAGTCTCCAGGTGAATTTTACCTTTGGCACATTTCCCTCATTTTTATGTTGCTTTATTCACATTTTTCCCATATTTCCCCATAGAACCCATCGGGTTGTGCATTTTCCATCTTGTTGAACCTATCGACATAGGTCCTTTACTGTCTCCCCGACCCATGTTGCTTGTGATTTAACATTTGTTTGTTGCAGGTGTTTTGGAAAGACATTCTTTTTGTTACAGCAACTGGCATTCATCTATGGTTGGCTATCGGCATAACATCCATGCTGTTTTGGCGACAATGGAGACATCTATAGGCATATGTTGTGGCTGTCGGGGTGGTATTTCATCGAACTCAATATGTCTCCCCGATTATGCTTGTGGTTGTTCATCGACAAAGGCTATGGGTTATCAACATTGGTCTTAGCGAATATCATTTGTCTTACCGACTTGAGCACAATGGATTCTCTTCGGCCCAACATGTTGCCTTTGGTGCAATGTCATGGTGACTTTGTTTTGTCACGCTGACCGAAAAGTAAGGGACACATATCAAGGGGAGTCATTGCGACCGTTGTAAGGTCTTGGCAAATGACCTTCGGTCTCGCTAACCTTACACATGGATTTTCTTTGATTAAACTTTCGGTGAAACTGTGGTGGATTCAGAGTAAGTCGTGACGAATGTAGGGTGGTCTCGCCAGTGAGACATATGTGGACTTTATCAGCATAAGGTTTGTGGTGTCTCGCCGAATGACATATGGTTTTCATTTCAGCCAAACATAGGGAGCTTCGGCGAAGGGTCATGGTGAGGTAAGGAGTGTTTCACCAATAGAACATATGGTTTTACTCAAGTGGCTTTCGGTGTAAGTTTTTTTTTGTCTTGGCGATAAAAATTTATCTCGGGGTAACTTTTGATAAAGCAATGTGCATTCTATAGGAGGTCCCCCCGACATTGTTTTGTCTTGCCGATAGCACGATGATGGCTTTGTCGGTGGGGAAACCAAAATGTCTTGGCGAAGGTGAATAGAACGAAACATAATTGCTTAGTGTGACTTTTTGTTTCGGTGTGTGGTCTTGGCGAGGTGCCCGGGGTCTCACCGAATGGAATGCAAAGGTGATTGTTGGCATAGAAATTGGGTTGTCACAATGACTTGAGATATATGAAGACCTTCGGTGAAACAAAAGGTAATCTGTCTAAGGTCTCTCCGATATATGGATGTCATGGTGATAGTGAATTAAACAAGATGCATCTCAGTAAGACTTTTCTCTTGTCTCGGCAATTTGGAGATGGAGTTCAAGGTGACTTCTGATATAGTGAACTGCTATCTGCATGATGTTTCTCCGACTCCACGAGGTCACAGTGAAACATAAAGGAATAAAAGGATACTCTTTGACTTCGATGTAACATGCAAAGTGTTACGGTGACATACGGATGGTAAAATATTTTCAGTGAAGCAAAGTGATGTTTGTGGGAGGTTTCTCCGATACCATTAAGTTACAGTGACAGTGAATGAAAACACAACTGCGTGTCAGTGAGAAGTCTCCCTATGTCTTAGTGAATGAATAATACACTATGTGACGCTCTCGATGAAACATAATGAAATCTTTATGACATCTCAGCGACTCAGGTGAAGTCATAGCGAAAGAAAAATACAAGCGGAGGGATTAACGAATGAATTGCCTTCGGCATGACCATACATTATGTCTTGCCAATTGTTCACTAATGAATAATAGAAATAAAGACACTGAGGCTCACATGTAAAATGCTTGAAGACCATTGTAGGCCGACACAATTTCAGCTCGAATTTGATTGTTGGCCGACATGTGATTTCAATATGATGTGTTCTTCTCATGATGGTGTATAAATAGGCATACTGTAATTGTAAAATGACACCAGTTATTAGATTTTCAATACACTGCAAGTAGATACAGTAGAATAAAATTATCAGACCAGAGGCTATTGTTGCATGATTTCAAAATGGAGGTATTTATGAAAATTAGTTGATGTTGTTGCATTTCTTTGGTGTCAATTATCTGTTGAATTGAATGAAAAATACTGTTGAGTTGTCTCCATAATTGATACTTTCTGGTTGTTTAAATTGACATAACAAGTTTATGTTTAGTTTATCGATACGCATTGCTATATCCATGTGGTTAATCAATTGGTTCTTTCAAGAAAATATTAAATCCTTTTTGTTAATCACAGTAAACAGAGAGATTCGTCTGGATTATTAAAGAAGAACTTAGTAGTTACAATACTGCATGTTTATACAAGTAACTATAAATAGAGTGTATGCCAGATAATTTGTGTCTTCTCCAGAGAGTGTTGCTCATCTTGATCTCATTTGACTCTGCATACCCAACAAGGAACTAGTCTCTGCACTTCATCATCTGGATTCATTCAGTTTCTTTACATCTGATTAGTTAAGCATTCATTTTAGGATTTAGATCTGAAGATTTCTATCAAGTTTGATTTCATTTGTTTACTATCATCTGCCATTGTGGACAAAGAATTTCAGAAGGATAATCATAAGATAAGTCCGCTTCATTCAAAAAGGTACACCCGCCCAGGTTTGCAGCACCTAAAGAGTAGAAGGTTAAGTTCTCTTGACCTTGTCTATTACCCTAAAGCGTATCAAGAGATTGGCAGCCTCTTGAGGCATTTAGCCTATGTTTTTGAGAGCTAACAAATTGGTGACTCTGCTGGGGAACAATCAGAATCAAGGCCTTAAACATAGAGTCATAAATCTTGCACAGACTCAGCTGGGAACAAGAAGTATCAAACATTTTTCTCATTTTTGATAAAAGTGAGTGGCAACTTTGACAGAAACTTTGCAGTTGTTCATCATGACTAAGTGTTGGAATCAATATGATTACGCTGCCAAATTTCAAAATTTCAAAACAAAACTTCAAAACATAGCTCCCTCTTAGAATAATAAGGCATTTTTCACTGCTCTCTCTCCCCCTTTGACATCAATGAAAAACATATTTTGGATCTACCCCTTTGCTAATTCAAAAATTTGATTAAAATTTGAAGAAATACACCTGCTAAGGTACTAGTATCAAAAAATTATCTTGTACCTATCTTTCATTTATGGAAGAAATTTCATCCAAGCTTCTACTTTAATCCCAATGATTAAGATCAAGTTGTTCTCAGATGTCTAGTTGATAATCTAGATGAGATATTCCAAAATTGTGATTGCTTCTTCTAATTTCTCTCCTTTCCTCAGAACCTCAATCAACTGCTCCAATCTACATTCGGTTAAATCCTTCACTTTCCAAAAGGTGTCCACAAGGTTGTTTCTGGTGAATTGAACTTTGTATGTTCATACTGCAACTCTTGAATCCTTTTCTTGACTACACCATCCTAATCCTGAAACATGTTATAATCCTGACCAATTTTGTTCAACTCAGTTTCAATCTATCCCAGCTTATCTTTGTATTTCCCAACTACATGAGGCCAACGAGGACAATAGTTGTAGATTTTAATTGTTGTATTTATGCATTGCCTCAACACATTCATTTTCCTTTTTAGGTTGGTAAGAGATATCCTGAACTGCTCTTTTAGATGTAGAATTATTTCTTCCTCTTTCCTGTCTTGAGACTCAGAGACCATGGCATCCTTAATGCATTCAATCATCTCTTCAAGAAACAAATTCTACAAACTCTTCAAATCAATGTTATTATGCACAAAATAAGTACTTAGTGTACTCTCGATCAGGTCCTGCTCGTATGAGGGTCTATCAGACCAAATGTTAGCAATCTTTTGCATCCCATCTTTCTCTTGAATAAGCTACAATATCTTTACTTTGGACAAGAAACCCTCTTCATTGCTTCCTTCTATCATTACTACATCTAGTTCAACTGATTCTGGTTCATTCCTTGGAGTGTACTCATCAGATTCCTCATCTGGTATGTCCATAATCACTTGCTCTTTACCTTTTCCTTCAATTTTTAGAGACTTGTGTGTTAGAGGAGTGTAATCAACAGTCTCTTGAGCTCCTTTCTTCTTCCGTTCCATCTCACCGAAAGAGGATCCAACTTCAAGTGCTCTTACTGGAATGGAAATGCTAATTTCTCCAAACTTCCATGGCAATTCTTTAAAGAAATTTGTATACTCTTGCTTGCAATTTTCCAAAGTATTAGAATGTTCAAAAATTTGTTTACAAACCAGTTCCTTCTCCTTCCGTACAACATTATCGATTTGAGGCAAACAATTCAGAAAATACATCACAAGACATATGACCAAGGTACCAAACCTGAAGGGGTATTCTGTCTCCTTTGTTAGTTGCACATTTTCCATCAATTAATCTTTTAGCAATCCACACAAGTCAAAGTCTTGATCCTCCATTATCATCTTATGAGAGATGCAAACTGTACCTGCTAAATTTGCACCTTCCCTATTTCTAAAAAGATTTTGTATGAGATTCCATGCACAATGTACCTTGTTATCAAATCTTTGATCATCAAAATTATTAAAGCCCTTTGATCTCTAGTTACTTCGGTTAGGGTTTTGACTTCCTTGCTTTGAATCGACTTCTTTTTCAGTATAGCCCCAACATTGCATAATCCAGTTAGATTCCTAATCACTTATTTCGAAATGACATAGGGTTTATCTAGAGTTAGAATGTCAACATTAAATCTGTTCAAGATAAACCTAACCATTTCCGCATTATCAAAATAAGGAAATTCACTCCAAATGTCCAAACTTTTGTGTTTCACACTTTCAAGCCACTTCAATTCATTGACCAACAACAAATTTCTCACATCCCTAATCTTCTCACTACTATATTAATCGAAATTCACCATGCCTTTGATTTTCTTCATTTTCCTTTCTGTACCGAACAAGTTTTTACCAATCACCAAATTTAGTGAGAATTCTATAAGCAATTGAAATACCTGATGACTTCGCCGCAGAATTTACTTTACTCCTTTGAAATTCTACTGTGCAAAGGCTCTCCTTCTATCCTTCATCAATGCAAGGTGACAAATGAGGGTTCCAAATAGCCTTTTATAACTCGCACACCTAAAAATTTTACTGTATTAAATTTTTTTTCCTAGATGTTCTGGTTACTTTGCTTTCTCATACAACAAAAGAAAAATTTATCTACGTTCCTTTTTCTTCTCAAGTTTCTACACAAATGATCACTAATACATTTGTAAACTATTAGCACAACTTTTGATAGTTTCCTGTATTGTGGTGTCAACTATTGACACGAGGACAAAGGATTTTCTTAAAAAAATCCCCCTAGGACAATGGCCTAAGATCAATTTTTGAAGGAATTACTGGACGTTGCTTTTGGTGCGGGCTTATCTCCTTCATCAGATTCATTCTTCCTCTCCCATGTTTTCTTCATCTGATCTCTAATTTCTTCCACTGTCACTTTCCCTTTTCCAAATTTTTAAGGAATTACCGGACGTTGCTTTTGGTGCGGGCTTATCTCCTTCATCAGATTCATTCTTCCTCACCCATGTTTTCTTCATCTAATCTCTAATTTCTTCCACTGTCACTTTCCCTTTTCCTTTATCATCTTTCTGTGAAATTCTTCCATTGTATACTGGACCTCTTCTATCCATGTTTATGTTCATGCAGAATCTTGCAATATGACCAAATTTGTTGCAATTGTAACATACATGATTTCTTTGTCTAGACCATTCATTCCATTAATTTCCTTTTGATCTACATTGATTAGCAATATTCCCAAATCTTCCATAGGTGTAGCATTTAACATTCCTTATACTAACATACTTCTGCATTCAATTGACTTATGACCAAACTTAAATTACAACTGAAACACTGACTGAAAAATTATGGAATGCTTGGATTTATTTTAATTCTATGCTGAGAAGCCATATGACCAAATGTATTACAAGCAAAGCAGTGACCATTGAACTTTTGAGCATTGAGTTGTCTTACCAGATACCTTCTACCTCTGTTCATCTGATTTCTTTGTCTGGAATCCTTATGTTCAGATCCAGAGCTTTCTCCCTTCTCATATCCAAGACCTCGCTTGTCATTTGCATCCTTTTTTCCTTTAGTCAGCTCATCAAGCTTAGTAGAACTGATCGTAAACTTCTCCTTGTATTCATTTGTAGTAGTGATTTCATCTCTACGAATAACTATTTGTCTTTCCAGCTCTTGTTCATTATTTCTAGATTGTTGATTTCAATCTCTAGTTGAATGAATCCACTATTAACTCTGTTGCATTCTTTAGATTTCTCTTTTAAGGATTGGGCCAAATTTTCCTCATTCTTCTTCCTTTCTTCAATCTCCTTGGTTAGCTTCATCGCCACAAATTCCATTTCAAACTTTAGGGTAGCATTGTTTCTAGCAAGCTTTTCACATTCTTCGGTTATTTCTTTTAAGGTTTGATTCAAGTGAACATCTTCCAAGCATTTACTTTCTTTCTACTTCAACTGATCGCATAGTTCCTTCCTCTTTTCTCTTGACTCATGTTGATTTTATCTTCAATGATTGAATGAATTGTTCAATATCCTCAAGATTTTCTTTTAATTCCATGACTTCAAGTCTTTAGACTGATCAAAATTATCAAGTGCCACCAAAATTTGTTGTTGAACACCACTAGAGTCCATTGCATTCCAAGATCCACCTCATGTTGTTAAACTTCCTACAGAAGAACTCAACTCTGATACAAATTGTTGGACTCAAGGAACACTAAGAGGGGGTGAATCAGTGTTCAACAATATTTAAATTACAATCCAAATCTTAAACCATTTACAACATTTAAACAAGAGTAAAAATGCAAGCACATGGAAGAGACAATCAAAGCATCATAACACCAAGATTTTTATGTGGAAACCCTGTTAGGGGAAAAACCACAGTGGAGGTTAATCCATAATTTATACTCTATTAAAAGTATGAGAAAAAAGGGAATGCACATGCATTCAAGCACACTGCCTAGAGCTCACTGCTCAAAATTAGGAAGGATCACTACCTTACAATATAATTGGATTACAACAAAAAGTTGAACTAACAAAGTAGCATCTATAAATTCCTAGTTTTAGTTCTAGTGAAGCTCATATATCAGATTCTAGGTCTTCTGTCTAATTTTGCACTTCGCCTTACTCTGCCTTAATTCACTTCATAAAATTCTTCTACTCAATTGGAAATTTTTGAACTACTTTTCTAATATCTGCACACACACATACACACTACCACCTCGCATCCATGCATACCAAAATGAATTTTCCGATCTCACATTTATATCCGCTATCAAAAATTCAATCACTATATGTCAGCTTCAAATAGAATACAAAATATCTTTCAAATGTCAGCTCAGATCATGAGCAATCTTTAATGCACATCCACATAAGTCAGCTAAGCCATAGCAAGGACTCAAAACAAAATTTCCAACATGAAAATACATTAAACAATTTTTCCTTAATCATCCGCAATATACCATGTTTACTAAGTTGACCACCATGAGTTAATAAACAAAAAATCATCCTGTCTGGTCTCCTAACTCGTACACTGATTAATGCGACATCACAAAACTTAACAATAAGATAACATAGATGCTTACCAATCTTCCCAAAGATCCACAACTCAAAATGATAATTCGGTGAAGCATACAAATCGACATACTAACCAGATACCTTGTTGTTCATTCTTACTTCTGGTAAAACTCTTATCTTTATTTTGTCTACTAGTATGAACAAATCCTGATCTGCAGACTGGAATAATGGCTTAGGTTGCCATCAATGACAACACTAGAATCCATATGCCAACATATGCAAACTAGAGTTAAATGTGAAATTTTGTTTGTAGATTCTAAATATATTTTTTTCAAAAATTTTGGAATCAAATTGCACTTCTTTTTCCATCTCCCTTGAAAACTAGTTTTTTTAGAAAACAACATTTTAAAAAAGTGATGCTCATCGTATAACGTACAATTTTTTTTCCATGAAGGATAAAATTCTAATTCTTTTGAATTTAGATTTGTAACTCCAATATCTAGTGCTTCCACTTGGTTAGATAGTTTTTTATTGAATATTTTTTCTTTAAGCAAGTTTTGAATTCAAACCAATTATAATTTAGACATAGCGTGACCATATAACACATAACTTTTTTGCATGTATTGAAATTTAATTTTTTTTGTTGGATCAAGGACTTCAATATCTAGTGGTGCACTCATATTTTAAAAAAAAAAATTATAATCTGCTATTTTTCCACATGTGCATAACAGAGATCTTGATTTTTGATGAAAAACCTATGTTTAATAAAACTAAAAAAATAAATACATAATAAAACAAAAAAATATTAAAATTATTGTCATTGGATAGCTCATTTTGAATACTACCTGATTCCAGTTGGGTTTGTGAAGTATCCTCCATTTTCATCCTCAACCCAAGCTTCGAAGCATAAAAATCTAGAATTTCAAAGTGCTTGAGGGGGAGAATGAGGGAAAAGGGGGCTTTGCTCAAACCCCTTTCCTTTTACATTTTCTTTGTTTTTTTTTGGTGGGAAATGTGGGGCCAGTATTTAATGGGTTCAATTGAACCTAAAAGTTTGTTTGAACCCCTAAAACTAAACTTTTTTGCATGGGGTCATTTTTTGCCAATTTTCCTTCCTCACTCAAATTATAAACCACTTTTGTGGGTTTACCGACATGTGTACAATTTGGCTTGAAACATTTTTTGCTCCCTTGTTCTTATAAAAGGGAATTCAAGGCCAATTATATGGGGTGGCTAGCGAATTGATCTTAGAGAAGTTTTGTAACCAAGTCTAAGAAATAGAATTTGAGTCTAGTTTTAGGTTCTAAGAGTCTTTTGAATTTCATGATGGTGAATGTATAGCAATATTGTCATATTTGGAATACAAATGGAAAAATATTGAAGGCCAGCATTCTCCATTGTATACATTGCATAAATTTTGAATACAAGAGAATCAAAGATTTCTTCTATTCATCTTCTTGTATTTCCTTGAATGTTTTTTAATTATTATTACTCTTATTCAAAGAATGAGTTAAATATGTATTAACATGGATGAAGGTTTATGTGGATATATGCATGGATCACTAAGCATTGTTGGTTAAGTCTCTAGTATTAATGGTGTAAGGAATCATTTATAGGTATTGTGATGATAGGAATAATACTGTTGTATGTTGTCAATTACATGGTTTAAAATCCTCCACCGTAGGATAAGGCACTAGTTATACTATGTTACAGTTTTCTAGATCATTCATAGTAGCTACATTCAAAATCAATTACAATATCCATTTTCTATGTGAATATGTGTTGATCTAAATCATAATATTTTCTCATGTTTAAGTTAGATATCATCATGAAGGTTAGCCAGATCTTTAGGGTTTTTTGTTTATTAAACAATTGAAGGAGAATCATTTGTTTGAATTATAGTGTATATGATAATTGGCATAAGAGTATCATAAGATACATTGTAGGGATCACCCTCTCAAGTTTTGTAGAGCCCAAAGTGTAGAGGGAAAGCCTACCAAACTTTCACCTATTCGTTGGCCAATCCTCACAGTTATTAACCATTGAATTTGGAAAATTCATAGATAACTGATGAGATTAAGTTTGGTTCATTGAAAACAACCAACATGATGCATTATTAATAGTTCATCCTTGGTAGTTCAATCCACCCTTTCTTCTATCTTTTTCTATTTTGGGTAGTGAGCCACTGATAGTGAGCCATTCTTTCTTTCTAGATAGTGAGTCCACCATTCTGTAAATCCATTGTAACTAGTTATAATATAACATGAGCTAATCCTCACTATGG
The DNA here is from genome assembly GCA_007258455.2 of Sequoia sempervirens. Lineage (NCBI taxonomy): Eukaryota > Viridiplantae > Streptophyta > Pinopsida > Cupressales > Cupressaceae > Sequoia > Sequoia sempervirens. The sequence goes on along the minus strand of VDFB02000013.1, from coordinate 132,666,371 downwards.
TTTTTCCCTTTCAAGGGTTTTCCACATAAATCCGGTGTTCTTGTGTTATGTGTTGTGATGCATGCTTTAACTGATCCTTTTCATTTTTTGCAAGTTTGATGAGATGCTTTGAATGGTCGTTTAAGTTAATAAAGTTAATGAATTTTAGTTAATATTGATTCACCCTGCCCCCCTCTAAGTATTCTAGGTGTTCAACATGTACATTGTCTTATATAATATTTTTGAATCTTATCTAATATTTCCACTTTATTGATCGATTTTTAGAAAAAAAACTTACACTAACTTTATTTATGTAAAATTAATACAACCAAAATATTTTATCATAACCTGAAATATAATTTCAACTATCAACTCATCAAAAAGTAATTATATATTTTCAAAAGTTGATTGACGGTTATTGAAATAATGTTGTATTATGTAAAATTATTTTATTACTTTGATGAAAAAAATGATTATATGAAAAATTTAAGTGATCTATGTTTAATGACTTTAAATTATTATAATACTGTACTACTTATGCAATCCAATAGCGAATAATCTTCATTCCAACCACAATTTCAACCATCAAATCAATTGGTGTGAACAAAATACAATGTGGACAAGCACATTCCTGATTCAAAACTCATGTTGTCATGTAATTTGAAGTTATTTAAGTTCACATATGAATATACTCTAACACCTCTATTGTCATGCTCGAAAAAAATAATTACTATATTCCACAATATTTATCTCCACTAGATACACAAGCTAATCAACCATAGGAACTATACATAATGTGTTAGAGGATATAAAAAGGTGAGATATAATTAGATATTTTATTCATGTGAAAAGAATCACCTAGATGCGTGTAGATAGTTTGTGATGTTGATGTGTTTGAGATTTTTTAGGTGGGTATGAGAGCAAAGATGGAAGCAAGATTAGTAAGAAGCAAAGTTAACAATATTTTATTTATGGCATCAACTATATAGGTAAATATTGAAATCTCTAAATTGATTCAAAACAATTTTTTTAAAAATTCATTATGCTAGTTTAAAGGTGTGGATGTTAGGTAAGTAAAATTTTGATGAAATAAATTGTATTTTATTTTTAATTCACTTTGCTAATTTAAAATTTTGGATGGTAGGTAAGGTCGATGAGATTAATCTTTGATTGTTTTAATTAATCAAAGGTATATGTCATGACTCTAGTTTGAAGCTATTTATGTGCACTACTAGACATGATTATTTTAATTTAGAGTTGTTGAAATTCCTAAATTGAAAGAGATGATTCATAGAATCACTTTATTCACATACATTTAACCTATCTTATAATTAAATAAAAAATATTATTATAAAAATAAACAATAAAAATAATTAAATATTTTAGGTATTAATGTAAAAATAATTACAAAATATACATAAATACTTTGTAATATTGATATATTTAATTATCAGCAAATTTCTGGGAAAACGCACTAACTAAACACAAATAAATGTTTGATTAATTAGGGGGAATACCTAAACTGGTGATTCATAAATATACATACATACCTATTTGTGTATATGCGATTAACAATTATATAAGTGGCATGGCCACATGATTCCGGACTGAACTATTTGTTGCCTCGGGAAAAAGGTTTGGGCACATGATTTCTTCGATAATTTTGTACACTGCTCCGGACAGATGTGCCATTAATCCACTCCCAAGTTGTATTTAAATTTAAAATACAAAATTTGCCATGTCTAGAAACGTAAAATAAATGTTTAATTATCATGGAATGGACCGGCAATGATGGCACATTTTATTATTAAATAATTCAAACTAATAGACAGGTAATAATAATGGCACTTTTAAAATTTATATATTCACTATTTAATGAATTTTTTTATTGGTGTAAAGGCTAGTCAATAAGATTAATGATAAATATTTTTAAAATATATTCAATTATAAAATTTGTATTTTAACATTACAAAACATATTAATAATATATTATTAAAAATTAAGTATTATTTGATTATGAAATATTTGCATAAGATTTAAAACATAAAGCAATGCAAATGAAAAAAAAATTGCCATCAAATTTACAAATTATATTACAAATAGAAATATAATGTTCCCATCCAATGGTCAAATCAATATTTATCTAGCTTTTATGTGATAAATGAGATTTTGGAGGCTTTTTATAATTAAATGGTAGCTAGTTTACTATTAAACAATAGATAAAACTTGTTTTTCGACGACTCAACAATGGTTTGCAAGTGTGAGATTTATTTCAGGCTCAAATCTCACACTATATGTAGCCTATCAGCGAATAACAACTATTAAATGTTGTTTTTAATCCTTATTATTTTATTTTGATTTGCATGCTTACATTTGACATGTTTGGTGGGATGGATCCTTCTATGTATTATATTTTTTTGATTATCTAATGAGTTTTAAATAATTTTAATAGATTAAAAGGTGTAGGTTGTGAGACTTAGTTTTCTACTGTATGGTGGCACTAATGCTTGAACACCAGTCTTGCTTGGTTTCATTTTTTTCTTTCCTTTTAGTTTGTTATATACCTTGTATTGTCTTTATTTTGGTGAATAACAATCTATTAGATAATTAATGTTGTTCATATCTTCATTCTCCACTCACATATTTATTCTCTGTATTTATGTTGTCCATTTTGAGGGAAGTTGAAAACTATTAGAAATCTTCTCTATGTATGAGCTAAAAATTAGCTAACATGCCCCAAGAGCACCTACAAAATAAAAGATAACCTTCTAAAGAGAGTATGGCAAGAAAATATCTTGTTATTAAGGATTTTGATAATATACAATGATCAATAATGGCTCAATGATAGTACATCCCTTATGATTTCAAATATACAAGAGACCTTGCTTATATAGGGAAGGTGAAAGATGGGATTAGACAAGATCATGATAAGTGTCTTAATCTTATTACATGAGACAACTAACATAAACAATATTAAATTACTTAGGATACAAGAAGTAAATAGCATCAGATCTAAGATAAGATCTAATGGCAACTAAGAATTCTAGAAAAATTACTAAGACCTAAGTAAACTTAACATGTGAATAGGACCTACTATGTGAACTAGCTAGGTAAAATTATAGACAACGGAAAATGGTTTAGGCCTACGACTGCATTTTTTCATTATTAATTCGAGATGATTTGATCATTTAATTATAACTTAACATCACATTTCCTCTAATTAATTAAATAGTTTTAATCATTTAATTAATTCATTTTCATTATTCTTCTAAAATTGATTAATTAAGTAAATTACATTAATTTATTTTTAATAACATCACTAATTAATTCTAATCTCCTCTTTTGATTAATTAAATAAGTTTCATAAATTTATTTAATTACGCCATCGTATTTTCCCACATTTATTTAAATGAATAATATTTATTTAATTAATTATTCTACTTTCTCATCTAAGGTGCCTCCTGTATACACCTAAAATCACTCATCACATTTAATTAGTTAAATACTAGCTATTTAATTAATATTTTGACTACATATAAATAAATTCTCAATTTATTTATATTGTTCACCCTTTCTCTAATTCTCCAAATCTAAAATCATATTTTTCTAAATTTATTAAATAAACAAGGTTCCATAAACTTGTTTTATTTAATTAATCTTCACTAATCTCGATTAAGGAATTTTAGCACATCTCTACAACTTTTTCTGCCACCTCACCAAGGTCACATGAAATTAAATAACTCTAATTTTTAATTAGAATTATCTTCAACTCATTTTTTAAAAAAAGCACATGGCTCATTCCTCGCACACTTCTACCAATTTTAAAAGCACATGGTCTTTTCTTCACACACTTGGGTCTTCCATCCAAATGGCATGTTTCCCATTGGTCAAGAGATTCTTCCATCCAAATGGCATGTTTCCCATTGGTCAAGAGATTCTTCCATTCAAATGGCATGTTGTCTTTGGTCAAGGGGACAACATCTTGATTCTCTTCATCTCCACCATCCATTCTTCTTGTTCAAATTTGGATCGTTGATTATTGCCACCTCACTATATGCTTGGAAAAGTCTATAAATACAACCCTTGGGTATTGTATTTTGCATCCACATTTTGAATAGGGTTACTATGTAGGTTTATCGTTGGAGCTTTGGAGCATTTTGGAGTCTTATAGTTACATCTAACTTCATGTTTTGCTTTGCATTTACATCTTAGCTTTAAATCTTACTTCATAGTTGCATCTTACATCCCATCTTGCATCATAGTTGCATTTTAGATTAGTTAATTTTTAGTTTGCATTGGAGCATATGTAGAATCATAAATAGATCATTCTAGTTCAATACCATAGTATCCACCTCCACATGTTCATTTATCACACTCTCCATTATCATTTCCATCACATATTTTCATATAGAAAATGCATTAGTTTGCATATTAAATATCAAATCTCGTTTCCGAAGTTGTCATTTTAACAACCATTGTGCACATAGAAATCTAAGGGCCAAATGGTTTAATAAATCCTTAGGAATAGAGGACAATGAGACGTTCTAAAAAAATTTGTTGAAATTGCTAAATACAGTAGTTTACTTGCAAATCTTTGATGTAAATAGTTTCATTAAGCTTTGTGTTGATACTAACTTTCCACAGTTCACACACACACAAAATGGCACCCGCCATGGGGCCTTGCCCCATTTATTTTTAACATGCTGGAAAATTTATGTTCACAGGTTCAGATGTGAGACTTCTGGCACCTCTTAGACCCGTTTTGGTGCATTTTGTACTTGTTTTGGCACCTTTTGTCTATGTTTTGGTGCCTTTTGCACTTTTTGTGGCATTTTTTTATCTCTATTTTGACGCATTTTGTCTAATCTTAAAATGGTTGTATCTTGGTCATACGAAAGTCTTTTTCAAAAAAAAATTTTAAATGGGGTAGAATTTCATAAGCTATGCAATAGTGTAGGTGTTTCTCAATTTTTGTGGAGTTAAAATTTTCAATTTTACACCTAAAGTCAAATCTCATTGTAACTTGGTCTAAGTTTTAGGGTTTTTATGCTTAATCATTCATCTAACCCTCATGTCTTCTTATTTCTTAATCTCATCTAACATTTTGAGCATTTATTGCAGGTTTTAAGAGGAACATGGAGCCTTGAAGTGAAAGAAAAAGCATTTGATATCCATTGTACTAAATACGCTTGTCAAAGACTCAAACATAAACTATTGACATATTGCAGGGGCTGGAAGTGATTTATTTGTTTCCTTTTGGTTAAGTTATGAACATAGCTTAATTAAAAGGTTAATGAACACCATGTCTTTTTTACTTCATCGATGGTAGGCATATGCTCTCCCCTTAACTGGGTGACTAAAAAGCTAGACCCATTCACTTTTTGTGTGTGAGTGTGAGTGGAGTATATAGTGTGTGTTCTCTCTTTATTCATGTGGAATAAAGATTGATCGAACTACGGGTATACTTGCTTGCTTTTGTTTATCTTATAGGGCCTACCTTTTGGGAAAAAGTAATCACCCAAGGTAATGACCCAACCAGTAACATTTTAAAGCAAAGCGACTTCCAACCAATATATAAATGTGGATACTGGAATAAAGGCCAGTATCATGAGGATAGTTCTGATGAGAAGGGCAACAATAGTCTGTCACCATATGGATTATCCCCCACGAACGAAATGCATGCATTAAAACCCTTGTTATAGTTTGGCCAAAAACCTTTATCTATTCTTTGGTGTAGCAATGGTCGTTGTGAAGGCATCCACATTCTCACAATTTTTAGTAGAGATGAGAAATATGCCATGGGAGATTCATGGGTATTGATACTTGGCTGCCCCGAGAAGTGAGTACTGTGGAGGGGAGTCAGTGGAGAGGAGTCAGTGGGGTCAAGAATCTAGTCATCCACTAAGAATAAGTGTGGTTGGGGTAAAACCCGCGTGGAATCCAAAATAATATAGTCTTTCAGAACCTTAGGAGTGTACATTGCTTGATGTGTCTTTATCCAAGTGTTTTCAAAAAAAATTCAAACAAAACGTCACATATCGAAAGTGAAAACCCTGATTTAGAATTACATTCATTGAAACAACCAAGTCTCCCATTAGAAAATTAGGAAAACCAAGCAAACTTTCAAGAAACTTTCAAAAAAAACCCAAGTTTGCACCTATTTTGGTGCCTTTTGCACATTTTATGGCACCTTTTGTCTTTGTTTTGGTGCCTTTTCCCATTCTGTGGCACCTTTTGCACATTCTGTGGTGCTTTTGTCTCTATTTTGGTGTCTTTTTCCCATTTTGTGGCACTTCTTGCACCTATTTTGGTGCTTATTGTCCAAGTTACAAGAGTCAAAACCTATTTACAAAGCCTTGTAGAACTTTTTGGTGCCTTTTTCCCATTTTGTGGCACCTCTTGTCTCTATTTTGGTGCCTTTTTCCCATTTTGTGGCACTTCTTGCAGCTGTTTTGGCACTTATTGTCCAAGTTACAAGAGTCAAAACCTATTTACAAAGCCTTGTAGAACTTTCTGGCACCTTTTTCCCATTTTGTGGCACCTCTTGTCTCTATTTTGGTGCCTTTTACAAAACACAAAACAGTGATCTAGGTTCATCTCCTGCCTGATATTCTGTCTCAACTTGAGAATCCTCAGTAGTGTTCAACCAATCCTTAGGTAAAACAGAGTCTAAACATGTGTGTTACCAAATGATTTCACGAAAGATTAAAAATTTGGAAACCAAAGTCCAAACCTCTTATATTCTGAAAGAATATAAAAAATGTCTATCAACACTTTACGACTTTAGAGAGAGGTTACCTTCAATTTCTATAAAAGAGCTTGCAAGAATAATCTAGAATTATACATCTTTTACTAATGTCAAAATCCAAGACTTTTCCAAAGATTTGAGTATCTCGTTTCACAAGTTTGAACCAAAATTTTAGAATTTCCTCAAGCCCAAAATCATTCCTTAGATACCTTAGAAGTCTAAACTTGTTAAAACTGACCTCTACAAGTGGAATTCTCCAAACTAAACCTAGATCTAAACATTTCAAAGTACCAAAATCATCAAATTTATCACACCCTTGATTATTAAGCATAATTTCATCATCAGAATTTATCATCCCATCATCACAAAACAAAGCTATATAGTCAAATCCAACCTAGTCTCATTAGAATTTGTCATTATACTTGACTTAGTTGTAATCCTTGGTACTTTTCCAAAAGTTAAATCAAAGTTTAGTTAAAACTATAACACTTGTATGCCCATTCAAACAAGGTTACAAAAACAGAAACTCAAGGAAAAAGGGCTTGAAAATCTAAACATTGAAACTCCAACATTTGAAACTTCAACCATTGAAACTCCAAACATTGAGACTCAAAACATTGAAACTCAAAACACCATGGCTAAAATAGATGAGGATCAATTGAATGCTTTAGCTCATCAAATAAAAAACCTTCAACAACAAATATGGGATATGCAAACAGAAACAACCACAGAAAGATATTTGTTATTAGACATCTATTCTTATCCAAGTTCAAATTCTGTGAATTCTTAAAAAATTTAAATGAGAAATCCAAATCAAAGTCCTCAAACACAAATGATATTGAACAATATTACCATGTCATACATCTATCTTCATCTCCCACAAGCCAAAATAAACCTCAAGATTCTTTCACCCAAGCTAACGATTCCATCCAACCATCTTCTTCTATCATATCTTCTACATCCAATTATTCATGTCAATCTCTTAGCCCAAGCCATGTTGTCATAAACTCCTTTACACCACAATATCAAAGCATTTGTTCCACTTCATCCAATGATACCAAAATTCCACAATTTCTTCCAATCTTTGACCAAGACCAAATCTCTCGAGAATTCTATGATGATCCACTCCTTTCACTTTTTATCTGCAAGGATTCCCTTCCATCTCAAGAGAAATGTATCCTTCCAAGTCCTCCTTCCACTCCATCTAATGAATCCATACCATCTCAAGATTCCATTGCATCCTGAGAGCATGATAATTCTTCCATCCTATCTAATGATTTCCTATCAACCTATGATCAAGATATGATTTCTACAAAATTTCATGATTCCCTTCCTCATCAAGATCAAGATATGCATACATCTGAGGATATCCTTTCATTCCATGAGGATGTTGATCCTTCTCAAGATCAATATATGCCTTGCATACCACTTCACGATGATTTCATACCTAATAAAGAGAAAGCTACTCCATCTTCTACACCTCATACTCCTTTTCCATGTCAAGATCAAAGTACCCCATCATCCCCATGTCAAGATCCTATCACACCTATACTAGCCATCCATGAACCCCACACCTACAAATTAGGATCCTCCGCCTTTATCTGCTTCGGTTTACTTCCAACACCTATCCTTTCATCCATATCATATCCTCCCCAAAATGGACTTGAATCTTGTTTCACAAACAATACATATCCCATTAGTAAACAAATGTGTCAAAGTATGAACTACAAAGACAAAGGATTAGGCCTTCATGAACAAGATATCCTAGAACCTCTTTTTTCTCAAGAAAACCCATATTATCATGGCCTTGGTTATGCACCTAAGTATCCTAGTTCATCAAACCTTCCATCTATCCTAGGTCCTCATCTTAATCCACCAAACCTTCCATCTATGCTAGGTCCTCATCCTAGTTCATCAAACCTTCCATCTATCTTAGGTCCATATCCTATTCCTCAAGAACAACAAAGGCACACATCCTTGATTCCCTTTCAAAATTCTACCTCCAATAACTCATCCATGATACCTCCACACCATTCATCTCCATCCATCTCTCCTATTGCTCTTGGAAGTAGTTTGGGTGCCAAATTTCAAAAGCTTCCCTATCAAAATCCACATGTGTTAAAGGATCAACATGTCTCCTCAAAGAGGCATGCAAAAATAAAAGAAAATTTGATCTAAAGTCAAAGGAAAAATCAAAAAGGCCACAAAGGCCCATCAAATCAGAAAAGGAAATTTTCAAAGACTGCAAAGGTCCATAAATCAAAAGAAAATTTCAAAAGGCCACAAAGGCCCATCAAATCAAAAAGAGAAATTTCCAAGGCCACAAAGGCCCATAAAGAAAAAATAAAAATCTCAAAGGCGCACAAAGCAAAAATCAAAGTCAAAAATCATGTGGATTCCTAAAAGTCTCATAGAAGCAATAAAATCCAATTTGGCATCCAAATCTGCTAATCCAAAAGCTTCCTCCAATCTACCATCTCGAAACTTATCACCTTCCAAATCCATTTTTCCTCCATCACTCCATCACTCCACCACCCTTCAAGGTGTGTGCCAAGGTTGACCTTGCAATCCTTTCCATCTATGCATCAACAAGCCTTTCCACCTCCTATCCATTACCCAACTTGCATCCCCCATTATTCTCCTTTAGTCGAAATGTTTGGATAAGTCCTTAGTTCTTCCATCATACTTTTAATAGGCCAACATTTATGAGTCTAATCCCCATTTCGATGGTTTATTAAAGGGATATTTAGTCATGAAACAGTATTCTTAAGTCCTTTCTCCATCTCCCTATCATCCATATCTTATTTTCCATATTCCTCTTGCAGTCTACACTTGGGGGGCAAGTTTCGTCCATCTTATCTTCCACATTTCCACCTTTGATCTCAACAAGTTTAAGTATCTCCTTGAACATCATATAGCCTATCCTATATGCTTCATCCATATCTTTTATCTTATTCATATTCCATCATTCTTACTCCATACATCCTTTCTTCTCATCCTTGGTCTTGATGAGGAATACGGGAAAAATAATTGGGCATTGTGTCCATATCTTATTTAGTTGATCTTGATCATCCCATTCATTATCATTATCCTCGCTTTCCACATATTCTCAGCATATTCCTTCTCAATTTCTTCCATCACATCAAATGTGGGAAAATGGAATGTTTGGCCTATGGATATAGTAAACAAATTTTCCAACACTTTGCTATCATGGTCAATGATTTTTCTACTACTATGGTAGCATTCTTTGCATACTATGACTAGTTCTGGAGCAATAGTTGCGGGTGGAAAGTTGGCTGCCTTAGCAAGACCACTTTTTCTAACCTTTCATGTGTTCTCTGTGGTATGGTGGATCATTACCCTTCGTCAGAACTTGTCTATGTCCACATGCTCGAGGTTTGTAGCTAACACTGTATCCTAGGTGGAAGTCATTTTGGAGGTGCACTCCACCCCATGGAACTAGTACTTCATTTGATCCTTCTCCTCTTTCCCTGTCAGTGCCTTTGCGGACTTCTTCCCTTTCTCTTTCTTGGCAGACTTCCCTGATGGTCTCATAGCAGATTCAATAAATCCTACACACAAGGATGTAGTAAGTGCATTCGTATGAAAATTAAGGAAGCATTAGCTAAATCCTACAAAACAAGGGTTAGATCCAATAATTCATCTTTAAAAGATCATAAAATCCATCAATATTCATCGTTTGAGGTTCATTTGGACCAAATATAGGAATGCGGGCCCAAGGATGTGGGTTTCCCTAGGATGGAAGTCGTTAGGAGTGATCAGAAGTAGGATGACACTAGGGTCATGGTGGCCCGCAGACAACCACCTGCACTCAAAGTTCCACAACAGGGACTCGGTGGTCGAAATCTTCAGGGAGGCCCATGGCATGTGGGGAAATCAATTTTAAGGTCTTTGGAGCCACTTAGTCAATCAACTTGCTTATGCGAGATTGAGGAGTGCAGAGGCTAGAGGCTTCATAGACATTTGGGGCTCCGTCGTTGAAAAAAGGAAACGAGGGCACATAAATTTGCATGAGGAGTTCCACAATGTGGGTAGGGAAAAGTCCTTGGATAGCTTTGGCTTGGTATTTTAACTTGGGAGGTGCAAGGAAGAACTGGTAGGTGGCTGTCATGGGAAGGTTGTTGGGAAACAATGAAGATGAGATGACGACCTGCATGTAGCAGTCCACATAGACGGGCCCACCAAAAATTTTCACTTAGTTAATTTGCATTAGACAAGTTTAGACGGTAGGGGAGGGAACTGATTCTAGATTGTGGGTAGAAGAGAAGGTGCGGTCACTTGCAAACAACAATCGGGTAACAATTGGCCACAGGTGGTGGCCCACAAGAAAGGGTCCACATTGCACCAAACTTAGCTTTTTGTTTCACTGAAGACTCGAAGGTAAATGGTCCTAGCAGAGTCCACAACCTGAGCAAACATGGTCCCTTGGTTGTTTGGTACGACAAAGGAGGTGGGGCAGTTCGCAGACGGAGCCCCATATCTATGTCAGCCCGCAAGAAAGTTTTACCTTGGTGTTTTTGTTTGGGAACTTGGGATGGAGCAAAGGAGGACCACAAAGTCCGCAGTTGGGGCAGGAATGATAGTTCATCCATTAGGGAATGATGTTGCAACAACGACAAAGAGCGAACAGAGGTCCACATGAAACGACCCGCAAGAAAGACTTGGCTAAGGATTTTCTTGTGTAAATAGTGGACGACCAACGAGGTAGTGGGATCCACGATGCGAGGAGGAGCAACCTTGGTTTCCACCATTCAGGAGAATATAGATAATCTTACGATGTTGATTAGTGATGCTCTAGCTATTGTTAACAAGCTTAGGCAGTAGGGACATATTTGAGTACCTTAAATATGTCAGAATATCATAGTATTTCGTAGTGAATATTGGAATAACACTCTAACAGTTTAATAGAACTGTATGTCTCATCAACATATCGATAAAGAACAACAAATGTATCTAATCTTCTCTAGTTTGCTATCATTAGATGTTCAATTAACTGTCAATAAAATTAACATAATTATAAAGGAAGTTCTTAGTAACTATAAATATGTAATACATGTTTATGAATAAAATATCAGTATATGAGTTTATTTGCATTCTCTATTTGCAAAGTCTCCTGGCTGAGTATCCTCTTAACTTAGGTTATTTAATTAATTTAATATAATAGTTAGAAATCTTTTTTTACAATTAAAAAAACTTAAAATATATTTGACATATTTATATTTTGTGGTTGAATTTCATTTATTGGTGGTATTTTAATAATTTAGATTAATCGATAAATCATATTTATTTTAGAAATTTTGTTACAAGACTTTACAACACTTTGAAATAGGTCTTGGTAAGGTTATTTAGGTGAATTATGATATTATGGTCTTAGAAAAGTGTGAAGATGTGTTACAACACCTTACAACACCTTTACAAGACATCAATAAATGCATTTTATTCAATTTGCAATGGCCTAATACCTAATGTGGATGTGTAAAACACCTCAAAACACTAAATCAAGGCCTCATTAAGTCCAATTTATCATCAATTGTTCCCATGTCAAGCAAAGCATACACTTTATGGTGACATTTTCATTGTGTATGCTTCCTATTTGTCATATTGTATTGCACCGCATATGCATGTTCCTTTGTCCTTATATTGACTTGCCATAGGATCTTGAATCTGGTGGCTAGCAAATCCCCTAGATTCCATGTCATCCTATCTCTTCAATTTTTGGATAATTAAACCCTTCTTGGCTTATCCAACCTCCACCAATTTCTTAAACTATTTATTTTTTTAGTTAATAAATTAGTTCTTGTTTAATTTATTTAGTATTTCAAAAACTACTTCCATTTTATTTTTTTAGTTGTAAATCTAATTCCATTTTAAATTTAACTTAGAAATTTTGAGGATTAAAAACTAATTAGTCTTTTCTTAAATTAGTGTGTTAATTAATTGGTAAATATAATGTTAAGCTATGGGAGAAAACTTATGGAAATTTAAAAGTTATGGGAATAATTACCCTATAGGGAAATTACATTGATTAGGGAAACAATAGAAAAGTAATTTTGCAAAAGCATAATTTTAGATTTATTAGTAAACTCCAGTTAAAATATTAACTAATACAAAAATAATTAAGTTGAATTAAATGGGGATTAAAATTAATTTAACCTTGTAATCATTTATTCATTCATTTATATATTTAACTTTTGTCTATTAATAAATAAATTCAATAAACAATTATTACATTTGAATTTAATATTAATCATATTCCTTGTTTTACTTAATCATTTGAAGTGTTATAAATGACAAATATATAGGATTAAGTTTTTGATAAAGGAAAAAACGAGTTTTGTAGGGACTCGAAACCACAAATTTTATAAGTAAAAGAAAGATAAATCATTAGAGTACCCAAAAAAATGAAGGTTGTGACACAGAAAATAGAAAGGACAATAGCCATGAACCAAGAACCATAAAAAAACTAGCAAGACGCCAGCACCCAACACAACCAAAACTAACCTAAAGACTTCAAAGTTTTAGCAACCTTAGCTTCAAGGTTGCACATCTCTTGAGTAACCTTCTTTAGGTCCTAGATCTCCTATGATGAAGAATCCGCTTGTCTTTTTAGGTTGGATCTAGTCCTTTTCGTTGGGCTGGAATCCTCCTTCTTTCCTTTATCCCTATCAGCATCCAAGTCCACAAACAGTGACCCCTGATGAGTATTATCGATCTTCTCCACCATGGTCCTCAAGATAGTAGTGTTTTGTTTAACAACTCTATGGTTGTGTTCCATAAAAATTTTCATAGTATCCCTGATTTTTCCAATTTCCCCTTCAAGCTGCTTGACCTTGTTCTCATTATCCTTCTTCAACTTTTCCATAAGCTCAACATTTCTTTGAAGGCTTATTTCTTGATAATAATTTAACAATACAATCTTTGCTAAATAATTGATTAGGAATTTAATTTTTCTTCATAAACTTATAGTCATGTTGATAGAACCCTAGTATTATATTTTCACTAATTTGGGGAATTTACATATGAATGCATTTTCCTTTAAAATTGTTTTTTTTAGAATCCTAAACTTAATAGGTTTCTTTCATTGTTTGGGTGTGAGGAAGAGTTATCCTTCAACCAAATTGTACAATACCCTTTCCTCGCCTTCTATGTGACATGTGAATGATGACAATATACATACATTGTCATCAAGTGTGCTTAGTTAAAATTGTCTTCTTGTATCTTATTTTCATCATAAGAAAAAAATTGGGGTTATATGTTATGTTTTCTAGTGTAAAAAGTGGGCAAGAAAAAAATTTCTACATAACATTGTGAGAGAAAAAATGCATAGAATCTTATAGAACAACCATTATGTAAAACTGACAGGCATACCACAAGATTACAAAAGATATACATTGGGAAAAATCTCATGAGGAAAAAATCAGCATCCAAAATCATTCACACTCCATGTATTATTCAGAAATGAAAATATTACAATAAGCTTCTAGAGTCTTCACGAATATTTCCAACACATAAAGTTTCTCCAATTCATCATCTATGTCTAAGAATAATAGGTAACCATGCAATCACAAATCACATGTCATGCTTAACATATGCACTACAAGAGACCTCAATACAAATGACAACCAACATCAACCACTAAACTTGTGCTCAATTTTATAGAATCAAGATCACATAAATCCACCAAATGATATTGGATAAACTATGTGTCTCAAAACCATGAAAGAACTAATCATTGAACCCAACATTTATTTTTTAATACTTAATTTTTTTTTTATATTAAATATTTTCCAAGGTGCAAACCAAACATAAAATATCTAAGTAATGTTGTACAATAAAAAATTACAAGTAGAACTAAATAAATATTTAATGTGGCTAAACACATCTCTAAATATGCATCACAACTACATATTTATTTTTATGTAAATAAAAAAATATTTATTTTCTTACGCAAGGTGTACAACACTCTTTTTCAAGAGATAGCAAGAAGAGAAAGGAAAATGAACCTTTATGTTGCAACCAACAAATCACTAAATAGAATTCACCATTATTGTAAAAATTTAGAACTCAGAGAACATATTCAATGCTAGACTTCATTATTATTCTTCCCTTCCTCTACAATTGAAAAAAAGTCCTTTTATCTACTAAAACCTGAAAAAATATTTTTCAATAGATTTTGACAATTGCCATAATTTCTTTGTTTTGGTAATTTCACATGCACACCTCTTTGATGGTCTCTAAAATTATAAAATATCTTCCTACCATTATGGTGACAGTAATTGTCAACTTAATATTCAAATTGGAAACATGAGTTCAAAATTATTAAGAAAAGACAAAATTATAAAATTTTGAAATATAACTAAAAGCTTATTTTGAACCCCCAAATGAAAGATTTTGGTCTCAAAAAAGCACTAAAATGAGCTCCTCACTTGGAATTCTAATCAACTCCTCAAGCTACACCTCCACATAAATTCTTAGCCTAAATAGACTTTTGAATTAAAATTTATGACTCTCAAAAGACCCTGCATCACTTTATATGTATACACTTTTTAAGATAATTATTGTATAAAAAATATTATTCATGCACATCAAATCAATTTTTAATTGCTTGAGTTCAACTTTGTAGAGTTAGGATCAAACCACGAAATTTTTTGAGATAACTATCAAATTCAGGACATTAATTTTTGTCATTAAAGGATTAATTCTATATATCCTCAGCATTATTAGCCTATCATTAGTTTTAGATTTGAATATGTTCCTAACCCTCACATTTATTATAGTTCAATCATGAATCCTATCTTTTGATAAATCCAAGTTAGTTTATGTTTAATTGATTGTTCTTTTTGAATTGTTCTAGATTTATTCAGCAGGTATTTTATATCTTTACATTTTTTTTAGATTGACTTATCCTATACCCTATGGTTTTTCCTTCTAAATTATGGTTTTTAGATTTATTTTTTTAAGTATTTTGTTCTTTTCACATGTATTTAGGTTTTAATTCTCTTTCCTACTCATGCTTCATTACCTTCATTTCTAGGTGTGACCTATCCTTTTCCCACCCTACATAACATTGATGTTCCACTAAGGTTTAGTTTTAGTTCTAATTAGTTGGCTAATTTCCTAACTTATATAAGCCCAGGTACATCACTCATACATTATTTTCATCATTATTAAGGTTTGCATCATTTAGTATATGCTCTTGTTTAGACTCCCACCTAATGTGCTTCATTGCCACATCTTTTACCATTTTTTCTCATATCCCATTGCATTTTACATTTATCCATTATTCTCTTAAATATTTTGATGCATTTATATGTTAGAGAGGTTTCCGAGACTAGTGAAGAACAAGCATCTCAACCTCTCCATATCCTATAGTAATCCCTTGTCCTTGCTCTTTATCCTTGGAATGACTGGCTCCAACTCAAGTATTGAATTTAACACATCTTCATTTCTACTCAAGAGTATCTTTGGCATGTACATTTATATCATAAATTTATAGCTTAGGTAATTTTTCCAAGTCAAACAAATTCTGCTTTTACCCTCCAAATACATTCCATGCTACTTAAGAATTTTATTTTAACCTAGGGTGACACATGGATTTGTTAAGTTTCTAACGTATTCATTTGACTTTGTTAAATATTAAAAACTAGTAAATGATATGAATGTACACTAGATTTTAATTAGCAAGAATTTTTGAAAGCAACAATTGTAGGAAAATTTTCAAACATAAGAAACGTAGAGATTAACCATTAGAAAAAAATACTATTACTTCTATTTTCAATCATTTTGCATGGTAGAGACTAGTTGCAACATGATACTTCTTTGCAAGTTTTCTGGATTTGATTGTGTGAGAATTTTTACATTAATGTTTTAGATCATACTTCGTGATCCATCATCAGGATGAAGCAAAGAGCTCTGAGCTTGCTTCATCCTAATGATGGATTGTAGAGTGTGATATGAAATGTTGATGTAAAAATTCTCACACAATCAAATCTTGAAAACTTGCTTAGGAACATTATGGATTGTGGAAACTTGATATCATTAACATGATACTTGTTATAATATGTGATATGTTATATAGTGTATGAAGACTAGACAAGTATATGGGTAAAGTGTAGCTTTAAAGATAAAAGAAGAATGATTAATTTGACTTAAAAATTTAGCAACTATAGATTTGACTTGGAAAGATTTTCAATTTTGGAGTGTTTATGAGTAGTAATTAATGAAGTCTAGAGAAAAAAGATTTCCACTAATAGCATGTTAATTCATACATCAATGAAAATTATTTTATTACAAGTTTAACTATAATCAACCTAAAAAATGATAAAATCATCTAATAGATTTAGAAAATTAAGAAAATATTTTTTAAATTTAAAGAAAAGAAAATTGAAATCATACCATTAGTCTATTATATTTAATTCCATGTGTGAATCAATTGTTATAAATTATAATATTTCACCATAATAAAGACTAATAAATGAATAATATCTTTTTAAAAATTAAGATAATGCAAACTAAATGACATGCAATTAGATATTTTAAGGTTAGAAGTAGAACCAAAACACAAATTTTCAAAAAAAAGGGTCAAATTTCACCTTTTTTTAATCTTTTGGTCCTCTTCAAGCTTTTAGTCTTACTTGACTAGCTATTCTTAATTTGCCTATAATTATCATGGTGTAGTCTTGATCCATTTCACTTTTAGTATATTTTGGTCTTTTTTACATGTGGGACATTTGTGCAATTCTTGTCCATTTCAGTTTTAGTACATTTTGATCCTTTTGGACTTGCTATTTCATGCAATTTTCATGGTGTGGGGCATTTGTGTAGCCCTGGTCCATTTCAGTTTTAGTACGTTTTGATCTTTTTTGACTTGCTATTTCATGCAATTTCCATGGTGTGGGGCATTTGTGTGCCCTGGTCTATTTCACTTTGAGTACATTTTGTTCTTTTTTTATCTGCTATGCCATACAATTTCCATGGTGTGGGGTATTTGTGGAGAAAGTTTTAAGCGGAATAGATTGTGATGTGAACATTCATAATGATTCATAATAGATCAAGATACATTTTGATTTTTTTCACTTGTTATTCCATGCAATTTCCATGGTGTGGAGTATTTATGCTAAGTACAACTATCAAAAAGCTTTAGTCAAAATAGACTAGGATATGAACATCCACAATAGTTTATAATATTTTAAGTTACATTTTGGCCTTTTTAACCTGCTATTCCATGCAATTTCCATGGTGTGGGACATTTCTACTATGTACAATAATTTGATAAAAAAAATTTAAGCAAAATAGACTATGGTGGGAATGTTCACAATGGCTCATAATAGTACAAGTTCACGAAAAATGCAACCTCCAGACAAGTGACATACATCTTGCACTAAGAACAAACTGTCATGTGAACACGCAAGTTGCAGGCTTATTATGTACTGGTCATCCCCAACAAGGGAGAGTGAAATGTCAAAAAATTTAATTTGATTTGATTGAAAACTATTCAGTAGGTATCCAAATGAAAATGATAGCAACTTCAACATTTCAGCTTACTGTTCAGTGGTGCGTGTATGCTCTTAACTATTCTTCTACAGCCTGTTTAACTGTGCAGCTGTAATCTATTATTGAAGTCAGGTTTAATATTTTTTTGGTAGGGTTTTTGTCACCTTTACACACCCTAAACAAGCAATTATTATAAATTGCAACTTTTCAATTTTAAAAATTAAAAAAAGTCTTTATATATTTTATAAGGTTTATGTCACCTTTTACACACCTCAACAAAGTAATTATAAATTGCATCTTTATTCAATATTAAAAAATTTACTGAAAATTGTGTGGTATTCTTGTCTACAAAAGTTCACTCTTAAAATTAAAAGTGCTTGAGTATCAAACATATAACAACTGTGTGGCATTAACAGCAAGCACAATGTACACCGGTAACACGACTGGATCCTCATCGATTAGCGACTGTTGCAGTGAAATTATGATTAATGGTGCATCATCTCTCCCTTTAGGAATATATATGTGTGCTTATACATCTATACTTGTAATAGAGACATGGCCCTAATCCATGTGCCTCCACCATTCATGAATCATGAAGTTCTTATATAAAATAGTCAACATATAGTGACCCCAAGTAAATAATCATTGATGACCTCAAGTAAATAATCATTGATGCTCTTCGATCTGTTAGTTAATTTGGGCTAAACCATATAAAATCATTGCTTCTTCACCATCTAGGCAAGGTGATGCAGAGCATCCAAGGTGGTAAGGGCAATCTTGCATCACCCAAAAATAGTTAAATTTCAAGTTTCTACCTTTTAGATGTTTTTAATTTTGATACCCTTTTCATCATAATGAAATTCCCAATTTATGGTTTTAATTTCTATTCCCCGAAAGTGGAAAGATATTGTAGTTTTAGTTTCCCGATTTGCACCTCCAAAATCTTCCTCGAGTTAGATTTGAGGCACTTAGAGTTCCCCGAACAGCCCTCAAACTTCCAAAATTGCGTGAGGAATTTCAAGCCGCTGCTATTGACTTCGCGGATCTTTCCAAATACCAGCCAGTTCGAATCGGAGCCCCCGATCAAAAGTTATGGCCTTGGGAACTTGGCGCACTTTCTAGAAGATACAATTGCAAATGTTCTTTTGAAATTTTAACTTCAAGTTGTAATTTTCAGCACCAAACCGCCTAAACTAAAATTTGACGTTGCTTTGGCTCCAAACTAATGAGGAGCCCATTTATGGGCGTTTCTAATTTTTGGGTAACTTTGGGGACAAGCTCACATATTGCGAAAGGGCTATTCTGTAGCTTTCTATATCTTGCATGTGTTGTAGAACTTGGGGATTTGAGATCCTCTACATGTAAGAAACTCCATTTTCTGAATAATAAAATTATTCTCTTATTTGTGGGTTATTTTCTAAGTCTCAGGTTGCACCCTCATCAAGTGGTATCAGAGCAGGTTTTCTTGAGTGTGTGGACAGATCGCCCATCGTGAGGCAGTTCGCACCAAGACTGTGGTTGTGGGTCAAGGTTAAGAAAGATGCCTCCAAGAGTGATGCCTGGTAGGCATGGTGGTGCCAGAGGTGGTCGAGGTGACAGGAATGTTGGTGGAACAGATGCATTGGCAGCCCTCCAGAGATAGATTGATGCCTTACAAAAGCAGTTGAGAAGAGGGTTAAACCCAAGGGAGGAAAGTGAGGATGAAGGAGAGGAAGAAGGTTCAGATGTAGGAGAGAAAGAAGAATCAATTGATCAAGACCAAATGCGGCTAATAAGGGCCATTTGGAAGATTGGAAAAAGACCCAGAGCAGAAGTCCCTAGTTATTCCAGAAGTCTGAACCTAGAAGAGTTGATCGACTGGATCAACAAGCTAGAAGAATATTTTGAGTATGAGGAAATAGAGGACCCAGATCAGGTTAAGTTTGCGAAAATGAAGCTGGAGGGCCATGCCAGATTTGGGTGGAAAGAGGTCCAATTGGAAAAGAAATCAAAGAGGAAAAAGGCAATATCACCGTGATGGGATCGATGGTAGAGAAACTAAAGAAGCCTATACTAGTGGACTACGAAGTTAGATCCTCATTGAAGAAATTGCAAGGGTTGAAGCAAGGAAGCGATCCGTGGAAAGAATATACTGAAGATTTTCACAAGATAATCATTAGAACGGGTCACACAGAGGCCAATAAGTAGAAGGTAGCCTGATATCTTAATGGGTTACAACCAAGCATTCAGGAGGAGTTAAGCCTAGTCAGAATGACCACCATTGAGGATGTGTATCAGTTTGCTCTGAAGGTGGAAGAGAACCTGAACAAAAGATTTGATGGCAAGCAAAAAGGATGAGAAGGTCAAAGTGGAAGGGGCAATGGAAGACCTTTAGGAATCCGAACTGATGATGAAAAGAAAAGTGAAGATGTGGGTACCAAACGCCGCTGAATTGAAATCTCTAATGCCTCGATCAAAATGGTGGTGACTTCAAAGAGGTAGAGGACAAGGAGATATGACAAGGATCTAGAAGAGGTGGTTTCAGAGGAACGTGGTTTCCAATGTGGTGAAGAAGGGCGACGAGCCTATGAATGTCCACAAATAATTCGCTGAAGGCGCATAAAAAGGCCGAAGGTCGGAAGGGTTGTGCATGTAGATGAGGAGGCCTAATCTGAACATTCAAATGATGCTGAAAGGGGAGAAGCCCTAGTGATTAGGAGAGCCTTGGTGACTGAGGAAAAGGAACCAGAACAGAGGAAGAATCTGTTTTGCACAAGGTGCAAGTGTGAAGGAAAATGTTGTGATGTCATTATTGATGGTGGAGCACCGATAATCCGTGTCGAGGAGATGGTCACAAAGTTGAAGTTGAAGAGGGAAAGGCACCTACATCTGTATCAGATTGCCTAGTTGCAGAAAGACCACAAAGTTTTGGTCAATGAGCAGTGCCTAGTAAAGTTCAAGATCGGAGCTACCATGATGAGGTACTCTGTGATATCATCCCCATGGATGCATGTCACATGTTGTTGGGGAGGCTATGGCAGTTCGATAGGTGAGCTATACATGATGGCCATGCAAACACTTATTCCTTGACAAGGATGGGGTTCATCACAAGTTGAAACCCCTAAGGAGACTGAAGAAAAGGTATGTAATAGTGCTAGAATTTGTTATGTAGATGGAAGAAAATTTTAGAAGGTATGAAGCATGAGCATGTGTGTTATGCATTGATTCCTAGAGTGAGTAAGGAGGATAGTGAGAAGGTTCCAGAAGAAGTTTCTGGGATGTTGGATGAGTTTTAGGATATTGTTTTTGATAATGTACCTAAGGGTTTACTACCAATAAGGAAGATCAGTCATCATATTGAGTTGATTCCTAGAGTCAGTTTGCCAAATAAGGCAGCTCATAGAATGACTCCAACAGAAAATGAGGAGTTGAACAGACAAGTTCAAGAGTTGTTGAGAAAGGGTTTGATACAGAAGAGTTTGAGTCCATGTGTAGTACCTCCAGTACTAGCACCATAGAAGGATGGGGAGTGGAGGATGTGTACAGACTCCCGAGCCATAAACAAGATAACAATCAAGTACAGATTTCCCCTGCCAAGGATGGATGACCTGATGGACTGTTTGAGTGGAGCTCAGTACTTCACAAAGATTGACTTGAAGAGTGGATATCACAAGATCTAGATTCGAGAGGGAGATGAATGGAAGATTGCCTTCAAGACCAAAGAGCGCCTCTACGAGTGGTTAGTCATGTCTTTTGCGCTAACCAATGCACCAAGCACATTTATGCGGCTCATGAACTAGGTACTAAAAGAATTTCTGGGAAGTTTTGTTATTGTGTATTTAGATGATATTTTGATTTTCAGTAAGATGTTGGATGAGCATCTGATACATATTCGAAGAGCCTTTGAGAAGTTAAGAGAAGAGAAATTGTTGATTAATCTAAAGAAGTGCAGTTTTGTGAAGAGGGAGTTAGTGTACTTGGGGTTTGTTGTCTCAGCAGAAGGTCTCAAGATGGACCCAGAGAAGGTGAATGCTATTCTAGAATGGCCTACCCCAAGAACTGCTACCGAGGTGAGATCTTTCCATGGTTTGGCTAGTTTTTATAGAAATTTCATTAGAAACTTCAGTAGGTATTTGTGGACCCCCGACAAACAATGAGAGGGATAGAAAAGAATTAAGTGGAGCACTAGGAGCGCAAAAAATTTTGAACATAGCAGAAGGTGATAGAGCAACCCGCTTTTAGCCGGCCCCAGATTTCAACAAAGTGTTTTAGTGGATTGTGATGCTGGTTGTGCCATTGGAGCAGTTGTTGAGCCAAGAAGGTAAGCCCATTACCTATTTCAGTGAAAAGTTAACCGATGCCAAGAGAAAGTATTTTGTATATGATCAAGAATTTTATGTGATAGTTCAAGCATTAAAGAAATGGAGACATTATTTGTTGCCGGGAATTTTTTCTATATACTGATCATCAGGCCTTGCAAGTACATAAATAGTCAGGGAAAATTAAATCAGAGGCATATGAAATGGGTAGAGTTTTTGCAGAGTTATACCTTTGTTTTGAAACATAGGAGTGGGAAGTCAAATAAGGTTGTAGATGCCTTAAGTAGGAGGCATACATTGATGACAAAGATGCAGATTGAAGTGGTTGGGTCCAATGAACTCAAGACACTGTATGCAAAAGATCCTAATTTTGCAGAGGCTTGGAAAGCTTGCAAGGAACCTGTTAGAGTGGACAGGACGAGGTGGCTATATTTCATAATCTAGGATGGCATGTTATTTAAGGGAAGTCAATTGTGTATCCCTAAGAGTTCCATGAGGGAGAACTTGATAAAAGAGAAGCATAGTGGAGGATTGGCAGGACATTTTGGTCGGGATAAGACCATTGCCATTATCAGTGAGCATTATTATTGGCCTCAGTTGTCACTGGATGTGAAGAAGTTTGTACAAAGCTGTAGGGTATGTCATATGGCTAAAAGAGTGAGCCAAAATATAGGCTTATATCAGCCCTTACCTGTACCAAAGAGGCCATGGGAGGATATAAGTATGGACTTTGTTCTTGGTTTTCCAAGGACACAATGAGGCAATGATTCAGTCTTTGTGGTGGTTGATAGGTTTTCAAAGATGGTACATTTCATTCCATGTCAGAAGACCCATGATGTAGTCCACATTGCTAACTTTTTCTTCAAAGAGGTGGTGAGGCTACATGGTCTACCAAAGAGTATTGTTTCAGACCGTAACACCAAATTTGTGGGGTATTTTTGGAGGACCTTGTGGAAGGAGCTGAAGATAGAGTTGAAGTTCAGTTATGCACACCATCCACAAACAGATGGGTAGACAGAGGTTGTTAACAGGAGTCTGGGTAACCTATTGAGATGTTTGGTAGGAGATAAACCCAAGGGATGGGACTTGATCTTACCCTAGGTAGAATTTTCTTACAACAATTCTGTCAACAGAAGTACTGGTAGATCACCATTCCAGATTGTGTATGGAGGTAGCCCCAGAATAGCTCCAAAATTGAGGAAGATGGACCAAGAGAAGAAAATAAGTGTTGAAGCTCTAATATTTTGCAGAACACATCAAGGATATACATGAGTAGGTAAGAGAACATATTAACAAGATGAATATGCAATATAAGGCTAAGGCAGATCAGAAGAGGAGGTATAAGGAGTTTTAGATTGGTGATGAAGTGATGGTCCACTTGAGGAAAGAAAGGTTTCTAGTGGGAACATATAACAAATTGAAGATGAAGAAGTTCGGTCCCTGTAAAATTTTGAAGAGGCATGATTCAAGGAATGCATATGAGGTAGAGTTTCCGGATGGATTCAACATTTCCCCTGTGTTCAACATTTCAGATTTGACAGAGTATCATGAAGGTGGAATAGAGGATGCACCAGCAATAGGGCAGTATGGCATTCCAGCACCTACTTCAGAAAGAGAGTAGATTGAAGCAATCTTGGATAGTCGTGTGGGAAAGAGTACTAGAAATAGGTAGTATGAAGAATATCTAGTGAAATGGAGAGGACAACCTATGGAAGATTCATCTTGGCTATCTAAGGCAGTGGTTGACCAGTTAGGTTTTCCTCAACCATTTAAGACATGATGGGGTCACTTCTCAGATTACTGTAGGTGTCTGATGCAGGAGCATCCAGTGGTGTAAGGGCAATCTTGCATCACCCAAAAATAGTTAAATTTCAAGTTTCTCAGTTTTTAGATATTTTTACTTTTTTGGATACCTTTTTCATCATAATGAAATTCCCAATTTATGATTTTTATTTTCTATTCCTGGGTGGAAAGATATTGCAGTTTTAGTTTCTCAGATTTACACCTGAAAATCTTCTGAGTTAGATTTGAGGAACTTAGAGTTCCCGGAATGGCCCCAAAACTTTCCAAAATCGGCGTAGAAAATTTTAAGTGCATTATTGACTTTGTGACTTTTCCAACGATTCAAACGGTTCGTGAATCAGAGTCCTAGATCAAAAGTTATGGCCCCGGGAAGTTGGCGCACTTTCTAGAAGATACAATTGCAAATGTCCTTTTGAAATTTGAACTTCATGTTGTAAATTTTTGGCACCAAACTGCCTAAACTAAAATTTGAATGTTGTTTTGGCTCCAAACTAATGAGGAGCCCTATTTATGGGTGCGTTTCTAATTTTTGGGTAACTTTTTGGGGATAGCTCACATATTGTGAAAGGGTTATTCTGTAGCTTTCTGTAACTTGCATGTGTTGTGGAACTTGGGGATTTGAGATCCTCTGCATGTAAGAAGCTCCATTTTCTGAATAATAAAATTATTCTCTTGTTTGTGGGTTATTTTCTAAGTCTCAGGTTGTGCCCTCATCACAAGGCCAAAATACCAATGGTCATCAATGACTACTTTCCCCACTAAGATACCTTTCCAACCACCATATGAGAAAATGAGACATTGGCCCTCCCATGCTTAACACAACTAGCACACCATTGCATAAATTGAAAATCCTATTGTAAGGTGGTGTAGTTTGTTTGTATTTGTCTACCCCAAGAAGCTTTGAATAAAATGTGAAACATCCTTAAGGGTAATAATAATATGACTAGTAGGAAGATAATGTGTTACTATTTGAGTCCCACCTCTCTATGAGGGTGGTAAGCATGTGAGTATCAAAGAACAATGGAGGCAATTGAACTAAATGCCTCAACCTAATGACCTTCAATAGTGTTGAATCTACATAAATGGGTGGTAATGATCTCATATGCCCTAACTAATGATTTCCTAGTCACTCATAGATCTCCAACTCATTTTACAATCATAAGGGAAACAAAAAATAATCAAGATATGCATTATCTAATTCTACAAATACCCTTTTTTAGACATATGTTAAATAAAAAAATAAAGGTTGAATCTCATGAGTTAATTCAAACTTGTGGACATGGATTATTCAATTCGGATGATCTCATATGCAACACTTCAATCATGTACCTGTCACAATGCATAATGAAAATTATTCCTACACCATTTTTAGACAATTATACATTATGCAAAATTAAAAATATTATATTAATAGTTGAAAGAGGTTACCTTCATAAGCTTAGTGCATTTGATGAGAGTATTCATTTTATATGCTCAAGTCAATTCATGTCCTTTTTGGTGCACCATGATGATCATTCTAAAAAATCTCTAGAGGTTACTCTTACAAGGTTGGTGATAAAAATGAAATATTTCTCTCATATATTCACCTTGTTATATATATTGGACACACCAATTTTTATCCTCATCATATCATTAACCCTAACTTTCTTTTTCCTAAAACCCTAATATATTGTGAGCATGATGACACACATTTTTTACCGAGGGATGACATGATCGTATTTTTTGAGGTATTTTTACTATGATGCATAATTTTATCAACAAGATACACCTATTTGGATTGCATTGATCATTATGATCTATGGTGGCTATTTATTAATTACACATGTTGATTCTCATATGCTACGTATATATTCCATGTCATTTATTATCTACAACATTTATTAGAGGACATGATTGTTTCCATTTGAGGCAACATTGGGGCATCTTTTTATCCTTGATTCTATATGCTTAGATATTTATCTCTTTATTCAATTATATTTTTAAATGCTTCCATGATCTTTATCTAGACTTTAGAGCCATCCTTCCTTCATGATTTTCTCATATTAGGGGCAAAATTTCACCTTGATGGAGCTTGCCACCAATTTATGGTCTTACATGCTTGTTATATGGTGATACATCTTTACATGCTATATGTGATCGTACATGCTTACATATTCTTTGAACAACTTATTCATATCATATCATGTATCATTTACCCTATCCTCCAATTAATTTCATACTATGTATGCAACCAATTGAGGATAGGCACATATGGTTGCTAATGCTTTTACATGGTTGAAATCTCAAATACTAAATTGGTTAGAAAAAGGATCATCATTGACTTGCACTAGATAAAGAGTCATCATTACATCTAGATGAAACTTGATCACATCACACACTCATATCATGTAAAGATATATCACATTTCCACATCACTTGGTGGTTGATAACACATTATGTGGAAATGTATCAAGTTATCATATTACATGAAAATTGATCACATTGTCTATATCACATAGAATACTATTGTGCATCACATTGCACAAATGTTGATCACATTACTTGCATCACATAGAAAACTATTGCACTACCATATCAAATGGAGTTTCTATTGCGTGGTCATGCACAAATCCATTTCACATTGCCACATCACATAGTATTTTTATATCACTTTTCATATAAGACATTTTTTTAACCCTTCCCTATCTGTTCTTCTCAAATTTTTATATTTTTTTAAAATATAATTTTTTTATTAATATAAAACAAAAAGATGAGGAAAAAAACATCCCAAAATAAGAAATTCATTTGATAAAAAAATAAAATTAAACACTAATATTTACATCATTATTTACTTAATTTTTTTAAGTATTGAATCCAAGGTGGGTTTTTTCTGAATACAAATTTTATAATCATGAATGGATTTGATTTGCTTCATTGTCATTTCACTAGATCGTCATCTAAACCAGGTGCTACATTTTCATCTTTATCATCAACTGCTAATACAAGAAGTTAATCCTCTTAAAAGACCTTGAATGTTCGCCCGAGTAATAGTACATAAAGCATACATCAGCACAAATTAAATGGCATGCAGATACATATTTCGAGTAATAGTACATCAAGCATACATCAACACAAATTAAATGGCATGCAGATACATATTTTAAATGCCACAAGTTGAACCAAAGCATAAATTTTCAAAAAAATAAGGTCAAAGTTCATTTTAAGTACCTTTTGGTTTTGCTATGTAGCCCTGGTCCATTTGGCCTCATCTGATCTGTTATTCCATGCAATTTCCATGGTGTGGGGTATTTGTGCTGGTACAATAATTTGATAGGAGAAAGCTTTAAATAGAATAGACTGTGGTGTGAACATCCATAATGACGGTTCTTTTCAACTTTATTCCATGCAATTTCCATGGTGTGGGGCACTTGTGTGGGTACAATAATTTGATAGCAGAAAGCTTTAAATAGAATAGACTGTGATGTGAACATCCACAATGGATCATAATAGTCCAAGTTCATGGAAAATGTAGGCTACAGACAGGTGATAAATTGCCATGTGAAAATGCAGGTTGTACTGGTAATCTTAACAAGTTATAAATTGCCATGTGAACATGCTGCAGGTTGTACTAGTCATCTTTTGGCGCGAACAGGGGAGAGTGAAATGTTAGCAAAATCTCTTTAGAAAAATTGATTTGATTTGATTGAAGATTGTTCAATATGTACCTACCCACATGAAAATGAAATCAACGTTTCAGTTTACTGCTCAGTGGTGAGTGTATGTTCTTAACTATTCTTCTGCAGGTTGTTTGACTGTGAGCTGTAATCTATTATTGACGTCAGGTCAGGTTTTATAGTTTATTGGTAAGGTTTCTGTGGTCACCTTTACATGCTTTGAACAAGAAATTATTATAAATTGCAAACTTTATTTATTAGCAATCACATCCTAGTGGGCAATAAGTACTCGACGAAATTTGTGATATGTTGGAAATAGTATGGGTAGAGTAAGGGAGAGGACCCTTTCATGGGACAGGGTCCAATTGCTGGTATAGCTATGGATAGACTAGGGGCCAACTTTGGACAGTCTGGGGACCACTGTTGGGCAATAAAAGTGTCAATAAATTTACACTTAGTATCCAACTACCAATCCTTCAATTCAAAAAATACACAAATTGACCAATCATGTAACGCCACATCAACATACCAATATTACATGACTTAGTTACCCACTATCCGCGCATCACTTTTTTTGGCTCTTTTTTTTGTGGTTTTTGAAAAACACCCCCAAAACCTTGGAAAACGTGTTCAAATTTTCCCCAAATTTTTTTTACATACCGCCAACTCGACGGTCAAGGGACGTGGCCAAAAAAAAATTCAATGACGTGGAGCAGGGGGTCAAAGTTACCCTACCCACGATAGGGCCCTCTCCCTTATAGTATTTGAAGTAAAAAACAGTAGAATGCAAATTAGAATTTGGTAGGAATTGTTAAGAAAACAATTTGAAATAAGTGTTTTATATATATTAAAAAAAAAAAAGATGAGAGTTCTAAAGTTTAAAAATGATATAAATATAATAATTATGTTATATATTTGTGCTTATTATACTTGAAATTGAAAGTTTTTGAGTAAACAATGAATACATTATTTTATTTATTAGAAGAAGAAAGTTTAAAATTTGAAAAAAAAAAAAATTACATATAATTATTATTATTTTTGGTATGTATGTCTAAGTGATATTGCAAATGAATCATCTTGAATGAAGAATGGAAATATTACAAAAAAAAGAAAGTTATATAAATTGTATTATTCAATTGAAACTGAAAAAGGGCATAAACATAAAATACAAAAAAACAATTTTGTCACTTTTTTCATAAGTAAAATTTGCAAATTATATAAAACTGAACTTTTTGTAGAAGTTGAACCTGCAAAAACAATTTAAAAGAAAAGCCAACATCAATTTTTTTTTTTGATATATTGAATCAAAGCAAATTTACAAAGAATGAGAGCTCCCAACAGGTAGTTGAAGGAAACAAATACTAACAGACCATAAGTACAAGACAACCAAAAAAGGTTGAAAGTAGCAATCATTTCATACATTGTACAATTTTTCTTTGGCAAACCCTGTTATTAGCTTGGAATTGTAAGACTTGCTCTTTAATTTGTCATAGTTGAACCTTGATCACTAAATTCTTGCATAAGACTTGGAGCTGTGAAAACATAAAAGCCACCTGAAGAAAGATGTCAAAATAAAACCTTAAAGTTTCAGTTGCTTGATGATAGTTTTTAGAATACACTACTAAACATCTAGATTCTGATATGTGCTTTAGAATAACTTGTTTAATAGAATCAGCAATAAAGTCGTTAAGCATACCAAAACCGAAGATAGATTCTTTCCAATTTAATTCATGATAGAAATTAGAAAGTTTTTTTAAAATAATTGTCCATTGTTTCTTAATAGATGTGCAGTCCCAAAATATATGTTTCATATTCTCAACACATAGACAATGATGACACCTGACTCGTTGGACCATCATACATTTCAATCTATCCCTGGTAGATGGCTTGCACTATAAAATTTTCCACGCTATCACTTGCATATCAAAATCAGCTTTTGATTTACATATTTGAGTATTCATTTTGATCAAAATTTGGAACTAAATCTGCATTTCCACTTCTGATTAAGACGAGAAGTAAGAGGCCAACCAAGAAGGATATGAAAATAATTTTTCAAAGGAAAATAATCGAACAAACTGAATAACAACCATTTCCAATCTTTGAAAAAATAGCATTCCCTTGGAGTGCACAACTTCAGAGGTCAATAGGAACTAAGAACTTCACAAAGGTCAAAAAATGTTTAAATTTATCACTCAACCCATAATGCTCTTTGAGATACTGCCAAGAGGCCCAATCAAATGTGTTAAAATCCCAAATATCCTTGAATTTATGAATTCCTTTTTTGAACAAATAATAAGCATGTCTTGGGAAGTTGATAGCAAGTGGATAATTATGATAATTAATAAGTATATTCCACTAGATTGAAGTTGAGGAAAAACTAAAACCGTATTGTAGAGAAAAATTATTATATTTTAAAAAATGACAAACTTATTGCCAAGCTTTCCAAATAGATTGAAGAGGAAAAAAACTTCTTTTTTTAAAGAATGAAGGCATTAATACCTTACCCAACCAATGGACAACTTTCCACTTGTTTTTACAGCAACTTCATCAATTTATTTGATATATACAAATATATCATACAAGCATAGATGCTTGATATATACAAAATCTTGAAAATATAAATTATTTGTTATACTCAAGAATACATGTTTGGTAGTTTTTTGTGATGAGGGCACGGCTCGAGACACAGAAAATAACCCACAAACAAGAGAATAATTTTATTATTCAGAAAATGGAGCTTCTTACATGCAGAGGATCTCAAATCCCCAAGTTCTACAACACATACATGTTATAGAAAGCTACAGAATAACCCTTTCACAATATGCGAGCTTGTCCCCAAAATGTTGCCTAAAAATATTAGAAACCCGCCCATAAATAGAGATCCTCTTTAGTTTGGAGCCAAAACAACATTCAAATTTGAGTTGAGGTAGTTTGGTGCTGAAAATTACAACTTGAAGTTCAAATTTCAAAAGAACATTTGCAATTGTATCTTCTAGAAAATGCGCCAACTTCCCGGGGCCATAACTTTTGATTCGGGGCTCTGATTCACGAACCGTTTGAACCGTTGGAAAGGTCTCAAAGTCAATAACGTGCTCAAAATTTTCTACGCCAATTTTAGCAAGTTTTGGGGCCATTCTGGAATATCTAAGTGCCTCAAATCCAACTCAAAATATTTTCAGGTGCAAATCTGGGAAACTAAAACTGCAATATCTTTCAACCCAGGAATAGAAAATAAAAATCGTAAATTGAGAATTTCATTATGATGAAAAGGGTATCCAAAAATGTAAAAACATTTGAAAAATGATAAACTTGAAATTTAACTATTTTTGGGTGATGTAAGATTGCCCTTACACCACTGGATGCTCCTGCATCATTTTGTGAGGAAGTAAAAATTTGAGCAATGTGAGGAGTAATGGAATGCACATATTAAAAAATATTGATAATTTTCTACATATGATTGAATATACAATACTCTTTTACATATATATGCATATGATTCTACAAATGAACCATCTTCTATGAAGAATTGAGACATCAAATTTTTTATATTTTAAAAAAAAGTATTTAAAAATTATGTAATTAAATTGAAACTAAGAATAGGCCATATAATTGTCACAATCTGGTTGTCATTGATGTCAAAAGTGTAAGTAAAGTGTAATTTTGGTTGTCATTGATGTCTGAAGAATGTTGGAGTTGGTTGTCAGTGTTGCAGTCTGGCTAGTCAGTTGCTAGAGTATTTGTGAGATGCTTCAAATCTCTTCGCTATTGGTGTTTTTCTCTTATGGTTTGGAAGATACATTTATATTTTGTCAGGGCACATGTGATCCAAGTCATGTTGTTTGGATTAAAGGAAATGTGTTTTTCAAGTAACAGTTTGGACACAGTGTTGTCTTTGTGAAGATGCTCATAGAGGAGCAAAGTTTGGCTCTACATTCCTTTGTGTTTGCATATATGGTCATGCGATTCAAAAGCTAAGTCTGTTATATTGTGAAGGTGCTATATCCAAAGTTTTGTTGGAAGCTTGAGTTTTATGTGAGTTGTTTGGGTATTGTCATTGATGTCAACCCCTTGTATGAAGAGATTGTTGGAATGCTTCTAGTTTTGATGGTTTCAACCCCTAGCATTGAAGTTGTTGGAAGCCTGAAGTTGTTGGTATTGATGTCAATACAATATGTTGGTGTTTTCATTGATGTCATACTTCAATATAGTTGCAGAAGTTATGTTTGATGAAATTTTTGGTAGCGTGGAGTGTTGCAAACATTGTAAATCTGTTGAAAAGGTGTTAGTAGTGTTCCAGTTGCAGTTGGTTCACTTGGTTTCCATGTTATTTTGAGAAAAAATGAATAAAAGAGAGTTTAGTGTGACAGAGTGGTGTCTAGTGTTATGCTTTACATTTCTTCATGATTGAAGATATACCTATGTGGTTTGAATATGATGATCAGAGGTGTTCAAAGGTTTTATATCTAGAGTTTTAGGTTCTGGATTGTTCTGCAGTGAAATATGTGTTTGACAATATTTTTGTTTGGTGAAATAAGGTGTCTGGGAGAGATGAGATTGCTTCACATTTCTCTGTAGTGAAGATTCTTGTCTTGTAGATCTAGGAACATTATTATTGTGACTATATCTATCTTTCCTTTAAGTTTTAGTATTGTGGTGTTTCACAAGGTTGTTTGGTGCATTGGATGTTTGTGTTAGTGTGTCTGGTTGCATAGAATAAAGGTGTTCTTAAGTTTTAGATGGTTGCACTAGTAATGGAAAATATTTTGATGATGTGGAATATTTTGTAATGTTTTGGGATGTTGTTGTGTGGTCCATGAGATGTTTTTGGACCCAGAAAGGTGTGCTTGTGATTGCTTGTTAGTGTTAATATAGGTTTGGCCAACCTGGTGTATTAGCACTAATTGTGGTGGATTATTGTTGTGTGTGGAAGTGTTGAGAAGTTTTTTGATGTATATTTGGGTCCCAATTAAGTTGTGGCATGTATTTCCTTCACTTATTTATACCTTGGAAGTGTTTGGTATTGACCTATTTGATGTTGCATAGTTGAAGTGCATACGTGTTTCCTTAAGGATGACCTAATTGAGATTATTTTAGGTTGTGAATGGTACAAATACAAGGCAAGTCGTTGTGCAGATGGTGTGTGAAGTGAGTGATGTGAAATATGTGAATGTGATCAAGTGTGGTAATTTGAACTTACGAGCTTTAATGTTTATGAATCCTAGATGCAGTGAGCAGAAGGCTTCTATATTTTAGCCTATTGAATGAGTTGTTTGTGCTTCAGTGGAACTATATCTTCGGAATAAGAGAGATGCATTGTTAGTAGTTCAAATTTGTAGTGAGACAACCTTTCTTCTATATTATTTCTTTTGGATAGTGAATCCTTTGGTAGTGAGCCCTCTGATAGTGAGCCTATTATATTTGGTGTTGCTATTACTTTATATTGTGAGCTAATATTCACCGTGGTTTTTCCTTTCTTTGGTTTTCCACGTAAATCTGGTGTTCTTATGTGTTTGATGTGTTTGCATTAATATTTCATATGTTTACATTTTTCTAATGCATGATAAGAGTTTAAGGACTAATAAAGATTAGAATGTTAATGAGGGTTTTTAAGTTTTAAAGTATACAACTAATTTAGTCCCCCTCTTAGTTGTCTTGTGCATCGAACAATTGGTATCAGAGTGAGGTTCCTTGGAAGAATCTTAATTGCTTGAAGTAGATCTGAATGGAACATAGGAAAGAGGCTCCCTTGTTTGATGGGATGAATTGTACATTCTAGAAAACCATGATGGAAGGTTTCCTTGTTTCCCTAGGGTTTGGAGTTTGGAAGTCAATTGAATATGGATATACCATGCCTACTAATGGCCCTTCAATTGATGATGAGATCAAGGAATATGAGAACAATGGAAAATAAAGAAATTATCTTTTAAGTGGTCTTGCTAATTCAAAACTTGTGAAGGTTATGAGCTACAAATCTGC
Organism: Sequoia sempervirens; assembly: GCA_007258455.2. Lineage (NCBI taxonomy): Eukaryota > Viridiplantae > Streptophyta > Pinopsida > Cupressales > Cupressaceae > Sequoia > Sequoia sempervirens. The sequence goes on along the minus strand of VDFB02000013.1, from coordinate 132,632,400 downwards.
TAAAGAGATCAGGAAGAAGTTGGAAAGTGTTTATGAAGGAGATGATAAGGTCAAGCAAGCAAAGATGCAAAATTTGAAGACTAAGTTTGAAACCCTAAGGATGCTAGAGGATGAAGATTGTAAGCGTGTAGAAGGGGAAAACTAAATAAACAATGCATCTACACTTCTAAATAGGATAATTGTATCTAAAACTCAATGAATTTAAACTAAATTAAACTAAAAAGCTTCAAAATGCTATCCTATTGCTCTCTAACTCTAAAGACTTCTCTAATTTACTTAGCTCTCAGATTCTTAAGCTAATTAAACTATTAAGTGACACTTAGAGAATGAGAAATGAGATTATGCTACTCTATTTTAATCTAAATATGCAAACTCTATGCTAATGGCAGCCATGACTGCAAATGCTGATGCTGGATGGATGCTGGATGGTTGCTGGATGATTGTTGGATGAATTGGATGCTTGAGTGCTTTGGAAACCTGCAGAGTAAGATTACATTCGTTGGGATCCTTTTCTTGCAGCCCAAGAGCTGTATTTATAGCTTTCATGGCAGCACAATTGTACAGGAAACCGGGATGAGGGGCTGTGATTTCTTCTGGAGAATCCAAAGGCATGGGATGAGAAGAAGGAGCTGATCATGGAGAATGGTTTCTCCCCATGAAAACACCAGGCAAGATAAGAGGGAAGGTGGGTGGAAGGTTGTTGAGAGATCTTCCTGCAGATTTTCCCTGAAGCATTTCCCGTGAATGGCAGTGCCATTAATTTGATTGGTGAGAAATAAATATTTATTGGTGAGGGAATAGTGCAAACTTTATGCAATAAATTTAAATAATTTTAATTTATTTAAATTTAGCAAAAATGAGGAATAAATAATTTAATAAATCAAACTATAGGGTTTGGTTTTATTAAATTAAAGGAGAGTGATAATTAAATAAAAGATTTTTGACAATCTTTATTTAATTAAGAGGAAATGTGAAATTAAATAACACGAATTATTTAAATTGTGTATTCAATTTTAAGATAGAAGAAATAATGATAATAATTAAATAAAACAAAGTTTTTAATTTTGTTTATTTAATTAAGAGAGAATTAATGTGATAAAATTGATAATAATTAAATAAAACAAAGTTTTTAATTTTGTTTATTTAATTAGGAGAGAAAAATAGGAGAATTGATAAATGAACTTAATATAAATAAATATTTCTATTTATTTACTAAGTAGAGGAATTTAAGATTAATTAATCAAATAAGGCGTATTCGATTAATTGGATTCTCCAGACCATTTTTAGGTGTCTACATTTTGCCCCTCTTTGAAGTGATGTGTTTACACAGTGTTTCAAAGAATGTTTTTGCTTCGGCTGCCAGTATTGACGAAAGGTTTTAAAGCATGCCCCAGACTTGTCCCAGATGATGAATTTCGAAAAGATAGTGATATATGCCCCCTCGGGAGATAAATTGATGAATTTTGGATATTTTATGAATTTTCAGAAACTTTGAATTTTTATGATGGTTTGATGATGAATTGATGAAGAAACAATTTATCTCCCGACAAGATTGTAAATGCCCCAGTGATTGACAAGAATTAATTCCTCAGAATGAGAAATAAATAAATCCCATAAAATTCCCCCAAAAAAATAGCCTATAAATGCTCCAAAGGTCATTTTCAAAAGTCATTTGTGCATTGACTTTTACAAATTTTGAGATAGAGACCCTCCAGAGCAATCAGAGCTAGGATGCCGATCCCATACCACACCCACCGACTCGAGCGTGTGCGCCGTCACCAGCGTCCGGCCGATTATGGTCCTCCGGTATGTACCTCAAACTTTTCTCGTAATTTGTGCCATTGATTTTGATGCATTTTGCACTTTGTTTTTTAGTTTTAGCGCGCACGGAACGCGTTGTAGCGCGTCCGTGCTCTGTTGTAGCGCGTCGTAGATTTAGCGCGTCCGGTCAATAGCGTAGCGCGTCGTGTAGGTTTTGCAGCGCGCCAGAAGTTTTAGCGCGCGGGGTCAGTTTGATAGCGCTTCCATGAAATTTTGTAGCGCGATAGAAATTTTAGCGCGCCGGGTTTGTTTTGTAGCGAGCAAGGGGAGTTTTGTAGCGCGCCAGACTTTTTAGCGCATTAGGTTGATTTTGTAGCGCTTTGGGTAAAAATTGATTTAACATTGTGCATTTTGATTTTTGTCGATTTGTTTTTGATTCCATCTATTTTAGTGTTGATCTTGACTAAAATATATGGGAAACGATCTCATGATGAGCGAGATCTATTTGATTGATAATAATTACCCTCATGATAGGCGAGGAATAATTATGCATTCTGAATGATTGAACCCAATTGATAGATGAGGGTTTCTTGATAATCTGATAGATTGATAGGAAAAAGAACAATGTTTTGATTTGTTGATGATCTTTTGATATTCTGATTAAAATGTTTTGTTTTGCATGAGTACAGGAGCAGTTGGATGTGATCCAGGTGCGGGAGCAGTTCTCCTGGCCGTTTGATATGATTTCGCGACTGGCTCCTGATGAGAGATAGCATATTGCTTCTTGTGGTTTAGCTACATTGTTAGACATGCCCCATATTAGACTTAATAGGGGTCTATTGACGGCTTTGGCGGAGAGGTGGCATAGTGACCACAACACCTTTCATTTACCCACTGGTGAGATGACAGTGACGCCAGAGGATGTATGGTGTATCCTTCGCATACCGTTTGTAGGAGAGATTGTGGTCCACGACTCGGAGGAGGTTGGTGGGGTAGAGGCCATGCAGAGGGTCTTTCAGGATCCTCATGTTGCAGGGGAGTGGATTCCGTGGATTGACATATATGAGGCTTATGCTCCACTCCCTTCAGTTTTAGCTGGTTTCATTGGTGGATTCCTTTGTCTTGATAAGAGGTCAAAGGGTCTATCGCTTGGATGGGGTCGTGTGCTAGAGGGTCTAGTCGTTCATAGGACTAGATATGCATGGGGCATGTGCATGCTTGCCCAGTTATATCATGATTTGCATTGGATAGTATATCTCGGTGGCAGTGGTTTATCTGCAGGGGCTACCCTTCTCCAGGTATGGGCCTGGGAGCATATTGCTGTTACGCGTCCCGTACCAGTGTTGGCTAGACCAGCGACGAGGCTGTATGTTTTTCGATACAGAGGCAGGCCTACCCAGCATATGATGGGGAAGCTTGAGTATTGGAGACAGATCATTGATGACATTGAGGCAGTGACCTAGCGTCCATACCTAGACTGTGATGCTTGGGACGATGATGATATTGAGTTGGGGTTCTTATCCGATTCCATGTATTTGATTGGGAAGAGCCCCAAGGTCTTGGAGCATTTCCTATTTCGTCGGGTGTACAGACAGTACGGTATTGTGCAGTGCATGCCACAGGGTGTAGCCCACTATGGACGGTGACAGATTGATGTGCCTGATTGGGGTCCTAGCTTGCCTTACGGGGCACTTGTTGAGGGTTACCGTGCCTTGCAGCCATCAGCGTGGGAGGTTCGACGAGACATTATCGAGGCACCCATTACACCTGAGTATGGAGAGTATCTGGCTCTGCACCCGCCTCCACGGATTACCATTCCAGATGAGTCAGCACCTGTACCGGCAGCCGTACCGGCAGTAGCACCACCAGCAGCACCAGCAGTAGCACCAGTAGTAGCACTAGCAGGGGGTATTCAGGTCGGTCAGCGACGGGGGAGAGAGGAGGATGTTGATGTCGATGTGGAGAGCAGCTCAGAGACTGACAGCGATGACAGTTCTGACAGTAGTGAGGATAGCAGTGATGATGATGGCGGAGATGGGAGGGGACCGAGCATAGCAGGTTTATTAGAGCCATCCTCCAGTGTGCCTCGTAAGAGGCAGGCTATTACATCTTCATCGATAGATCCTTCAGAGGTGGCAAGCTTACAGGTGCAGGTGCAGACATTGCAGGGTCAGCTAGCACAGTTACAGGGTTTATTAGCTCAGACTCAGGCTCAGACGCAGGCAAAGTTAGCCACTGCTCAGACCCAGATCACATCTTTGATTAGTGAGAGAGATGGGGCATTACAGGCAGCAGCAACCGCACAGGCTCAGGTGACAAGATTACGAGCACAGTTGTCCACAGCCCAAGCACAGATCGCGGCCTTGACTGCAGAGCGGGATACTATTAGACGGACAGCTGAGACAACACAGGCGACTGCAGAGAGGTTACAGAGAGTGGCAGATGGGACTTCTGTGGCTGACTATATGCGAGAGGCTATGCGGGCAGGTGCTGAGATAGAGTTCTACCGAAGCCGTTATCATGAGCTGTGTCCCCTAGAGCAGAGAGTCAGCTATGCTCAGTCACGCTCTGGGAGGAGTCGGTCTAGGACAGTGAGCAGAGGTGTGACACAGCCTCTTCCGAGAGATCCGAGAGATCCTGGGACGTCTGGTGGTGGTACAGATACTGGTGCAAGACCTGCTCCTTCTGGTGGGAGTACTACCTGATATGTATATGCGTACTCATTGAGAGATTGATACAGCTATTGTTGACATGATGTTATTTTCATTCTTTTCAGACTTCATTGTATACTTGACACTTGATGAGATATATATGTGCAGCGGTTCGATTGATTCATGATATGTTTTGACATGATTTATGTGATGGATGCAGTGATTTTATGATGTATTGACGTGATGGATGTGTGGATTTTATGATGTATTGATGTGATGGATGTGTGGATTTTATGATGTATTGATGTGATGGATGAAATGATATTGACGATGTATTTCTTTTCTTATGATATGTATGATAGATAAAATGTGATGGACGATGTATGGAAAATGTAATAAATGAAGATGTGATATGTGAATATGTGAAATGAATTGTAAAATGTGACATGTGATAAATGGATGATGAATAAATGAAATGTAAAATGTAATGATGTATGTAAATGAAATGTGATAAATGATAAATAATGAGATGTGAATAGAATGATTTACGATGAAATGTGATGTAATTGTAATGATAGATGAGTAGATGATGTTTAATGAATGATGAGATGTAACTGTAAATGAAATGTAAAGTAAATGTAAATGAAATGTAATGTAAATGGATTTGAATGATGTATGATGAATATGTGATGATGTAAATGTAAATGATGTATGGATTTAATGAAATGTAATGATGTATGATAGGTGAGATGTAAATGTAAATGATGTATGGATTTAATGAAATGTAATGATGTATGATAGGTAAGATGTAAATGATATGTAATGAGATGGAATGCCATGATGTATGATGAATATGTAATGATGTATGATAGGTGAGATGTAAATGATATGTAATGATATGGAATGCCATGATGTATGATGAATATGTAATGATAAATGAAATGGTGTAACATAACGTGTATATATGATGTAACGAAATGAGATCTTTATTGTGGATTGATGAGATGAAGATATGATCCCATATGCATGTGTCAAGTATACTCAGTCTTTAGTAAGAAAAGATAACATCATTTGTGATTGAATCATTGTAACTTGTGCCATCAGTACTCTGCAGATGTATTATTATGAATGCAATCTATGTTAACCATGCAAATGTCTATTTTATCAATGCAAATCTAAGTGTCACTTTAATAATTATTTAATCTGCTTTGTATCATCACTGAGCTTTATTTTTAAAATGTTGAAAGCGAATACAAGCATTAATGATATGAGATAGACCAATGATGACCTGAGTATTTCTTTCATGATTTTTGATATTGCAAGCGAACATAAGCATCATGGTATAAGATAGACCAATGATGACTCGACAATTCACAAAACAATAATGACTAATTCACAAACAGCAGACAAAGAAAAGATATCATTCTTCTTCCTTACATCTCTAGTTCAATACATCATTGAGTTGCTCCAAAGAAATGATAATCAAATGATAAAAAGCACAACAATTCAAATTCTACTTAATGTATTTTCAAATCATTATTCAGATTAGATCATCAGTGTCGAGATGTGTGTGCTGATGTGTGCATGATTTTCCCAAATGTTTTGACCAAGTGATGCGACCTAAAAGACCTATCCTAGGGGTCTCGGGGACTGATCAAAGATTAGTCTTGCCTACGTTATACACGCAGAGACCACGTAGTTCGACTGACACAGACTCCACTTTTGACTTATGTAGACTCTATTTTTGTGTTTTTGATTTTCTGATGTTTTTGGATTTTGAATTTTCTGATGTTTTTTCAATTTTGGATTTTCTGATGTTTTTGGACTTTGAATTTTCTGATGTTTTTGGATTTTGATGGGTTGCCACTTGATGTTGTTATGTTTAACTGCCCTTCCATGCAAGCTGAAAGTCTACTTGTACCAGATAACTTTAGGATGTTGCCCCCAAGCTAGGGTAAAACATGGTATCCTTACTATGATATGGATAGTGATAATCTCAAATGATAGATGGAAATGATATGAAAGGAAACAATCGTAACAACACTGTACCCAATAGATAGAGGAGTTTTGGTGAAAATCACAAGTAATGCCTGTTTTCCAAGTTTTCATCACTTGTTTTTATTGTGTCCTTTTTTTTCTTTTTCTTTTTTTTCTGTCATCATGACGCCTGTTTGCCAGGTTTTCATCGAGACAACTTTATTGATCATGCACTAGATATCCTCAAGTGTAGAATTGCCAGAGATGAATGTTGTTCATGGGCTCCTCCAACATGTCTCCCTCTGGTGTAGACAGTCGATATGCTCCTGATCCATAGACTGATATGATTACATAAGGTCCTATCCAGTTAGGTTCAAACTTTCCCTTCTTTTCTCTGTCTGCTTGATTTCTAGGGTTTTCCCGTAGGACCAAGTCTCCAATCTGGAAGACTCTAGGTTTAACCCTATGATTATAGTTTCTAGACATCCTTTGTTGATAGGCTGTCAAATGATTAACAGCTTGTTGTCGACGTTCATCAAGTAGCTCTAATTCCTGAAGTCTAGAGACCCTATAATCTTCATCTGAAATGAGTCCCTTTAGTGAGACTCGAAGGGATGGAATTTCTACCTCAATAGGTAATATTGCTTCTGATCCATAGACAAGAGCATATGGTGTAGCTCCTGTTGGTGTTCTGATGCTTGTCCTGTAAGCCCAAAGAGCAGGGTTAAGCTGAACATGCCAATCACGTCCCACTTCATTTACAGTCTTCTTGAGAATTTTGAGGATTGTTTTATTTGAAGCTTCTGCCTGTCCATTACCTTGAGGGTAATATGGGGTTGAAAAGCGATGTTGGATGTGGAACTTTTCACATAGTTCTTGGACGTCTTGGTTCTTGAAAGGCCTGCCATTATCTGTGATGATTGACTGGGGTATCCCATATCTACAAATGAGATAATTAAGAATGAAAGATGATATTTGCTTTCCCGTGATTGTGGTTAAGGGAACTGCCTCCACCCATTTTGTAAAATATTCGGTTGCTATGATAATGAATTTGTGTCCATTAGATGAAGATGGGTGAATTTTCCCTACCAAGTCTAGTCCCCACTGACAGAAAGGCCATGTAGTTGCAAATGGATGCAGCTCTTGTGCTGGTGCATGTATAAGATTGCCATGGATCTGGCATTTTGAACATCTTTTGACAAAGTGATAAGACTCTTGCTCCATGTGTGGCCATTAATACCCCAAACGAAGGAGTTTCTTGGCTAAAGATAATCCACTTGAATGTGTACCACAAATTCCTTCATGAACCTCATGTAAAGCGGAAGCGGATTCATCATGTTCTAAACAACGTAAAAGAGTACCATCTAGGCCTCGACTGTAAAGGGTATCAGCAATAATGGTATGTTTGGCGGATTGGCGTATGAAGTTGCACTTTTGGTTGCGAGAAAGATTTGGTGGTAAGATATTATCTTTCATATAAGTATAAATTTCTCCATAAATGGAGGATTGGGCACTATCCAAAAGGCTTATGGTTTGGGATTTGGGATTTGCATATGCAGGGTTTGATACTTGTTCTACAATAAATCGATAACAATCTTGCGTTTCAGGTATTTGTAGAAGAGATGCTATTGTGGCCATGGCATCTGCTGCTTTGTTTTCTGATCTTGGTATTTGCTCAAATTTGATTTCTATGAAGTACTTTCGTAGGTCATCCACCAGCCTCTTGTACAAAATTAGTGTGTCATCCTTAGTTTGATAATCATTGTTGACTTGATAGATGATTAACTGGGAGTCTCCATACACCTGTAGTTCTGTGATTTTCCATTCAATAGCCACTTTAATTCCAAGGATCAAAGCTTCATATTCTGCCACATTGTTAGTGCAACGGAAGGTAAGCCTGTATGATCGCGGGATTGTGTGCCCAAGAGGTGTGACAAATAGAATTCCTGCCCCTGATCCATGTTGTGTGTAGGATCCATCGAAGTAGAGTTGCCATGGTTGTGTTGTTACATTGAGGATATCTGCATCAGGAAATTCCATGGTCATATGATGATGTCAGATAATGGAGCTTCTGCTAATTGATCGGCGATGGCTTGTCCTTTGATAGCTCGCCTTTCCACATACTGAATATCAAACTCACTGAGGAGCATGACCCACTTTGCCAACCTTCCTGTTAAAGCTGCTTTGCTCAGTAAATACTTGAGAGGATCAATTTTTGCAACAAGCTTGATAGTGTGAGTAAGCATATAGTGTCGCAATTTTTGTGTTGCAAATACTACTGCTAAGCATGATTTTTCAATGAAGGTGTAGTTTACTTCATGTCCATTGAGTGTCCTGCTGATATAGTATATAGCCTGTTCCTTTCCTTCTTTATCCTCTTGTGCTAGCAAGGCTCCTAAAGAAATGTCTGTTGTTGCAATATATAACAATAATGGCTTGTCTTCACTGGGTGGTACCAAGATTGGTGGCGTCATCAGATAATGCTTGATTTGATTGAAGGTACTCTCACACTATTCATCCCATTTGAAAGGCACATTTTTATGCAAGAGATGGTTGAACAGATGACATCGATCTGCTAGTTGGGAGATGAATCTTCTGATGGACTGTAGTCGGCCTTGTAGAGATCTTAATGTGCTGATATTCTTAGGAGGTGGCATTTCCATAATGGCCTGGAATTTTTCCGGATCTACTTCAATTACCTTTGTAGAAACTATGTATCCTAGGAGCTTTGCTGATGTTACTCCAAAGGCACATTTCTTTGGATTCAATCTAACTTTGAATTTTTCCAACCTGTCAAATATTTTGGCCAATATCTCTAGATGTCCTTCCCTGGTGTAAGATTTGGCTAAGATGTCGTCCACATAGTCCTCCATGAAGGTATGCATCATGTCATGGAAGATTGTTGTCATAGCCCGCTGGTATGTAGCTCCTGCATTCTTTAACCCAAAAGGCATGACGTTCCAGCAAAAAGTGCCCCATGGACATGTAAAGGCTATCTTTTCTTGGTCTTCAGGAGCTATCTTGATTTGATTGTATCCTGAAAATCCATCCATGAGTGATAGCATTTTATGGCCGGCTGTGAGATCTACAATCATGTCTATGTTTGGCAAAGGAAAATCATCCTTTGGACATGCTTTATTTAAATCCCGAAAATCAGTACATATTCTGATGGTGTTATCCGGCTTTGAAACAGGCACAATGTTGGATATCCATTCCGCATAGTCAATAGATCTGATGAATCCAGCATCTAGTAATTTCTTCAAGTCATTTTTCACTAATAATGCAACATGTGGATGCATTTTTCTCAGCTTCTGTTTTACTGGTTTAGTGCCAGCTGGTAAGGATAAGTGATGCATAATGAGATCTGTGTCCAAGCCTGGCATGTCAGAGTATGACCAAGCAAAATTGATGCATCGTTCTTCAAAGAATTTGATAAAATCTGGCTTTTCTGTATCTGCCATGGATGCGGCCAGGTGTAATATTCTTGCTTTTTCCACTGTGCCAATATTAATAGACTATGTGGGTTCTATTAACACTGATGATCTTTCATGGTAATGTTGCGGGAGAATGTCAAACCTTCCATCCTGTGGTGCCTCAATGAGGTTTTTGCCATCGGATGCGTTCTTTATTTTTACTATTTTAGGATCAAATACTGCCATAGAATGGTTTTCACCATTAGATCCATTTTTTTCTTTCATATTTTTGCAACTGGAAGGTTTGGCATCCTCCTGCCTAAAAGCATCATTAAAAGAAGTATTGTTAGAACAAGCATCAGATTCCTCACAACAAAGGTAGTTAATAATGGAGGAATCATTGTCAAAAATAGGGAGATTAATAGGATGTTGGGCTTCCCATTCGATAAGTTCGGGATGTAGTAAAGGCAATGAATCATTAGATGGGTTGAGGTCAGTGATTGTGAAAGCTCAGACGGAAATGTCGTCTAGGTTGTCTATGGTTATGTCAAGGCCTACAAAGGTATTTTCTTCCACATCATTTATCTCAATCGATGTCCGTTCATCTTCACTTGAGTCATCGAAATTTTTCATTTCAAAGACAATAGGATTAAAACTTGAGCTTTGACCCTCCTCATGATTGGGCTTATACTTTTTGATAATATCAATCTGAATATCTTCATAGGAAACCTCTGATAGGTTGTCCCACTCATACTCATTTGAATCTATTTCAGAATTATCTCTTATTTGAAGAATACGCTCCACGGTTTTATTGGTGATTTCTGCTCTTGCTTTTTCTATGTATCCTAGTCCAGTTTTGTCCTTATGTTGGAGCGTAAGAGGCTGGATTGGTTCTGTTATGCCTTGTTTTCTTAACCCAAGAGGTCCCTATCTTGAATATCCCATTTTCTCCAGAATAGTTTTTCCTTTCCCATATTGATTTGTCTTTATGATGTTACTTGTGGAAACAGAGGCTTCTTCATCCTTATAAAGCCAATTTAGTATGGCCTTATCTTCTGATTCTTCATCTAAGCTCCCAACTTTTACAAATCTGCCATCTAATGCTGTTGTAGATTGTTGTGAAGTGTGGGTGTTTGTGGATGGCTGTCCATGTGTTTGTAAGGAGGGTAACATTTGTGATAGATGGAATGAGTGTCCAACACCATATTCACTAATTCCTTTGTCACTTATCTATACTTCTTTGGTGAATTGATGTGAGAGTGGAGCCAATTGTTCTTCAACATTTGAAGGGTTAGATTGTGCCACCCTTATCTCTTGTGATCTTTGTTGTTTTGGAAGCCACTTTGAAATGAAGCTTTGCTGTTGCTCACTATCTGATGTGCCAAATTCTCTATTGTTAGGTATGAATGTATCCTGAGATTTCTTCAATGTATGACAAGCTTGGGTGTCATTGTAGTCTGCTGTGATTGTTACCTCCTGTCCATTGACGAGAAATTTTAGGCATTGATGATAGGTAGATGGTACTGCTTGCATATCATGGATCCAAGGGCATCCCAACAGTATGTTGTATGTCATTTCCCTATCTAAGACTTGGAAAACCACTTTTTGGACAATAGGCCCAACTTGAATGGGTAATATGATCAATCCTGTAGAGGACCTTTCTTCTTCATCATATGCTTTGATTGTGATTTTTCTTCTGGTATCAATGGCTTCATCTGAGTATCCTAGTGCACGAATCAGCTTTAAGGTACAAATATTTAAACCGGCCCCTCCATCTATCAGGACACGTTTTACACGATGTTTATGGATAAGGACTTCAATGTGAAGGGCGGAATTATGCGGATGGGTGAGTGATACATCATCATGTTCGAAAAAAGAAAGGAAATGAGGTGCAGATAGATGTCCCACCATAGCTTGGAATTGACACACATCCAGATTGTTAGGTACTGTAGTTGATATGAGAGCTTGTTCAAGAACCTCTTTGTGTGATGGGGAAATCTTCAAAAGTTCCAAGATTGATATTTGTGCTAGTATTTTCTGCAATTGATCGATGAGATTATATTGATTGGAGGGGGGATCCACTGATGGGGATGATATTGATGCTCGCGCAAACCATAACTTTGGATTGTGCCCACTTGTTGTGGCATTAGGTTGAGCACTCTTGTTTCCCACTGGGTGCGTGACTACATTACGTTTGGTTTTGGTTGTCCATATGTTGTACCAATTTGGTAGGTGTAATGTCATTTTTCTGGTTGATTTGATTGCATAACTCTTCATCCTCTTTGGCAGCAGAAAGACAAAGGATTGTTGCGTCATAAACATAACCAACGTTTTTACCTTTGGTGTTTGTGGAAGAAGATTCTCCCTTTTGATAATTGGGTAGAGGATTTTTGAATGTTGTATGATCCTTGTTTGTTTGAGGGCCCTCTACAAATACTTTCTTTTGATCTATGAGGTCTTGTACCACATGTTTTAATTGCCAACAATTTTCAGTCATGTGACCTTTATTTTGATGATAGCGACAGTAATGTAAGTCATTCCACCATGATGGTTTGACTTGAGGGTCCCAATTTCTAGCCTCTTGCACTTGAATGAGTTTTTCGTTTAAAAGTTCTTTGAGGACTGATTCCAACGATTGTCCTAATGGCGTGAATTTTCGTTTATTGGAGGGTCGTTGGAATGATTGGGTTTTCGTTTCTCCACTGTTTTGATTATTTCCTTGGTCACTACTTTGTTTGATATTAAAACCATTGTTTTGTTTGTTTGTAGTAGTTGGTGTCAAGGTGAATACTGGTTTAGATGTATGTGCATCGACTATGGTATCGGTATTCTTGTTCTTTTGCCAAAATCTTGGCTTTTTGTTGTTGCTGTTAGAGGAATGGTTATTGTTTGAACCTTCAGTGAAATGTTTGATTGTTCCTCTTTTGATTAGAGCCTCTTCGATTTTAAGCCCTTTTTCGATAACTTGTTCAAATGTGGATGGACATTGTAAGTCCAATCTGTAGTTCATGTCATCTACTAAGTTATCAATGAACATCTCTATCTTCTCCTCCTCAGGAATAGATCTAGGGTATTTAGCAAATAGCCTTCTCCATCGTTGGAGAAAAGAGAGAAACTTTTCGCCCTTTGCTTGTTTGGTGTTGTAAAGTTCTTTTAAGGTTACCCCATGTTGGATGTTGAATGAGAAGTGTGTTATGAACTTATTGATTAGTTCCTCAAAGGATTGAATTCCAGGTTCTAATTTAGAAAACCACTCCATGCAAGTGTTTCCTAGGCTTCTTGGAAATAACCGTAGTAAGTAAGAGTCCTCGTGTGCGAACTCTATGCTCATAGCTCGAAATTCTCGTACGTGGTCAAACGGATCAGTTCTCCCATTGTATTTGTTGTATGTTGGGTACTCACAATACCTTGGAAATGGTATCATGTCGATGCTTGAGTCAAATGGATAAGGGAAAATGTCTTGTAATAGATACCTCTTTGTTGGCCCTTGTTGGATATTCTGGAATTGTAATTGTAACTATTGGATTTGTCTTGTCAAAGCATCTATTTGATTTGGATTCTCTATATTAGTTGAGTTAGGTGTGGTTGCTTCCTTGAGTTGATTGACATCAAAGTCTTTAGGAAGCTTAGCACCTTTGTCAGCTAATAAGAGAAGATACTTTTCCATGTCTTGCTCTAGCATCTTTTCCATAAATTTATGGAAATGAGGGTCTTGTTGCACTTTCTCAATTTATTCTACAGTTATTTCCTTCTCATGTGAGTTAATAAGAGGATCGGTGTTGCTATATCGTCCCCAAGGGTTTTCTTCAGTCATGGCTGCTATTTTTTCATTTTCTTGTTCTTGTTGTTTTTGATATGCTGCTCGTGTGAAGATAGGCATACAAACATTAAAAGGTTTACCCTAGACTTTGATCTTGGATTTGATTGGATAAGTGTCAAGGTTGTTGATTTAAAATCTGATTTT
>VDFB02000013.1:132589855-132618534 GCA_007258455.2 Sequoia sempervirens | reverse complement strand
ATCTCATGGACCACACAACAACATCCCAAAACATTACAAAATATTCCACATCATCAAAATATTTTCCATTACTAGTGCAACCATCTAAAACTTAAGAACACCTTTATTCTATGCAACCAGACACACTAACACAAACATCCAATGCACCAAACAACCTTGTGAAACACCACAATACTAAAACTTAAAGGAAAGATAGATATAGTCACAATAATAATGTTCCTAGATCTACAAGACAAGAATCTTCACTACAGAGAAATGTGAAGCAATCTCATCTCTCCCAGACACCTTATTTCACCAAACAAAAATATTGTCAAACACATATTTCACTGCAGAACAATCCAGAACCTAAAACTCTAGATATAAAACCTTTGAACACCTCTGATCATCATATTCAAACCACATAGGTATATCTTCAATCATGAAGAAATGTAAAGCATAACACTAGACACCACTCTGTCACACTAAACTCTCTTTTATTCATTTTTTCTCAAAATAACATGGAAACCAAGTGAACCAACTGCAACTGGAACACTACTAACACCTTTTCAACAGATTTACAATGTTTGCAACACTCCACGCTACCAAAAATTTCATCAAACATAACTTCTGCAACTATATTGAAGTATGACATCAATGAAAACACCAACATATTGTATTGACATCAATACCAACAACTTCAGGCTTCCAACAACTTCAATGCTAGGGGTTGAAACCATCAAAACTAGAAGCATTCCAACAATCTCTTCATACAAGGGGTTGACATCAATGACAATACCCAAACAACTCACATAAAACTCAAGCTTCCAACAAAACTTTGGATATAGCACCTTCACAATATAACAGACTTAGCTTTTGAATCGCATGACCATATATGCAAACACAAAGGAATGTAGAGCCAAACTTTGCTCCTCTATGAGCATCTTCACAAAGACAACACTGTGTCCAAACTGTTACTTGAAAAACACATTTCCTTTAATCCAAACAACATGACTTGGATCACATGTGCCCTGACAAAATATAAATGTATCTTCCAAACCATAAGAGAAAAACACCAATAGCGAAGAGATTTGAAGCATCTCACAAATACTCTAGCAACTGACTAGCCAGACTGCAACACTGACAACCAACTCCAACATTCTTCAGACATCAATGACAACCAAAATTACACTTTACTTACACTTTTGACATCAATGACAACCAGATTGTGACAATTATATGGCCTATTCTTAGTTTCAATTTAATTACATAATTTTTAAATACTTTTTTTTAAAATATAAAAAATTTGATGTCTCAATTCTTCATAGAAGATGGTTCATTTGTAGAATCATATGCATATATATGTAAAAGAGTATTGTATATTCAATCATATGTAGAAAATTATCAATATTTTTTAATATGTGCATTCCATTACTCCTCACATTGCTCAAATTTTTACTTCCTCACAAAATGATGCAGGAGCATCCAGTGGTGTAAGGGCAATCTTACATCACCCAAAAATAGTTAAATTTCAAGTTTATCATTTTTCAAATGTTTTTACATTTTTGGATACCCTTTTCATCATAATGAAATTCTCAATTTACGATTTTTATTTTCTATTCCTGGGTTGAAAGATATTGCAGTTTTAGTTTCCCAGATTTGCACCTGAAAATATTTTGAGTTGGATTTGAGGCACTTAGATATTCCAGAATGGCCCCAAAACTTGCTAAAATTGGCGTAGAAAATTTTGAGCACGTTATTGACTTTGAGACCTTTCCAACGGTTCAAACGGTTCGTGAATCAGAGCCCCGAATCAAAAGTTATGGCCCCGGGAAGTTGGCGCATTTTCTAGAAGATACAATTGCAAATGTTCTTTTGAAATTTGAACTTCAAGTTGTAATTTTCAGCACCAAACTACCTCAACTCAAATTTGAATGTTGTTTTGGCTCCAAACTAAAGAGGATCTCTATTTATGGGCGGGTTTCTAATATTTTTAGGCAACATTTTGGGGACAAGCTCGCATATTGTGAAAGGGTTATTCTGTAGCTTTCTATAACATGTATGTGTTGTAGAACTTGGGGATTTGAGATCCTCTGCATGTAAGAAGCTCCATTTTCTGAATAATAAAATTATTCTCTTGTTTGTGGGTTATTTTCTGTGTCTCGAGCCGTGCCCTCATCACAAAAAACTACCAAACATGTATTCTTGAGTATAACAAATAATTTATATTTTCAAGATTTTGTATATATCAAGCATCTATGCTTGTATGATATATTTGTATATATCAAATAAATTGATGAAGTTGCTGTAAAAACAAGTGGAAAGTTGTCCATTGGTTGGGTAAGGTATTAATGCCTTCATTCTTTAAAAAAAGAAGTTTTTTTCCTCTTCAATCTATTTGGAAAGCTTGGCAATAAGTTTGTCATTTTTTAAAATATAATAATTTTTCTCTACAATACGGTTTTAGTTTTTCCTCAACTTCAATCTAGTGGAATATACTTATTAATTATCATAATTATCCACTTGCTATCAACTTCCCAAGACATGCTTATTATTTGTTCAAAAAAGGAATTCATAAATTCAAGGATATTTGGGATTTTAACACATTTGATTGGGCCTCTTGGCAGTATCTCAAAGAGCATTATGGGTTGAGTGATAAATTTAAACATTTTTTGACCTTTGTGAAGTTCTTAGTTCCTATTGACCTCTGAAGTTGTGCACTCCAAGGGAATGCTATTTTTTCAAAGATTGGAAATGGTTGTTATTCAGTTTGTTCGATTATTTTCCTTTGAAAAATTATTTTCATATCCTTCTTGGTTGGCCTCTTACTTCTCGTCTTAATCAGAAGTGGAAATGCAGATTTAGTTCCAAATTTTGATCAAAATGAATACTCAAATATGTAAATCAAAAGCTGATTTTGATATGCAAGTGATAGCGTGGAAAATTTTATAGTGCAAGCCATCTACCAGGGATAGATTGAAATGTATGATGGTCCAACGAGTCAGGTGTCATCATTGTCTATGTGTTGAGAATATGAAACATATATTTTGGGACTGCACATCTATTAAGAAACAATGGACAATTATTTTAAAAAAACTTTCTAATTTCTATCATGAATTAAATTGGAAAGAATCTATCTTCGGTTTTGGTATGCTTAACGACTTTATTGCTGATTCTATTAAACAAGTTATTCTAAAGCACATATCAGAATCTAGATGTTTAGTAGTGTATTCTAAAAACTATCATCAAGCAACTGAAACTTTAAGGTTTTATTTTGACATCTTTCTTCAGGTGGCTTTTATGTTTTCACAGCTCCAAGTCTTATGCAAGAATTTAGTGATCAAGGTTCAACTATGACAAATTAAAGAGCAAGTCTTACAATTCCAAGCTAATAACAGGGTTTGCCAAAGAAAAATTGTACAATGTATGAAATGATTGCTACTTTCAACCTTTTTTGGTTGTCTTGTACTTATGGTCTGTTAGTATTTGTTTCCTTCAACTACCTGTTGGGAGCTCTCATTCTTTGTAAATTTGCTTTGATTCAATATATCAAAAAAAAAAATTGATGTTGGCTTTTCTTTTAAATTGTTTTTGCAGGTTCAACTTCTACAAAAAGTTCAGTTTTATATAATTTGCAAATTTTACTTATGAAAAAAGTGACAAAATTGTTTTTTTGTATTTTATGTTTATGCCCTTTTTCAGTTTCAATTGAATAATACAATTTATATAACTTTCTTTTTTTTGTAATATTTCCATTCTTCATTCAAGATGATTCATTTGCAATATCACTTAGACATACATACCAAAAATAATAATAATTATATGTAATTTTTTTTTTTTTCAAATTTTAAACTTTCTTCTTCTAATAAATAAAATAATGTATTCATTGTTTACTCAAAAACTTTCAATTTCAAGTATAATAAGCACAAATATATAACATAATTATTATATTTATATCATTTTTAAACTTTAGAACTCTCATCTTTTTTTTTTTTAATATATATAAAACACTTATTTCAAATTGTTTTCTTAACAATTCCTACCAAATTCTAATTTGCATTCTACTGTTTTTTACTTCAAATACTATAAGGGAGAGGGCCCTATCGTGGGTAGGGTAACTTTGACCCCCTGCTCCACGTCATTGAATTTTTTTTTGGCCACGTCCCTTGACCGTCGAGTTGGCGGTATGTAAAAAAAATTTGGGGAAAATTTGAACACGTTTTCCAAGGTTTTGGGGGTGTTTTTCAAAAACCACAAAAAAAAGAGCCAAAAAAAGTGATGCGCGGATAGTGGGTAACTAAGTCATGTAATATTGGTATGTTGATGTGGCGTTACATGATTGGTCAATTTGTGTATTTTTTGAATTGAAGGATTGGTAGTTGGATACTAAGTGTAAATTTATTGACACTTTTATTGCCCAACAGTGGTCCCCAGACTGTCCAAAGTTGGCCCCTAGTCTATCCATAGCTATACCAGCAATTGGACCCTGTCCCATGAAAGGGTCCTCTCCCTTACTCTACCCATACTATTTCCAACATATCACAAATTTCGTCGAGTACTTATTGCCCACTAGGATGTGATTGCTAATAAATAAAGTTTGCAATTTATAATAATTTCTTGTTCAAAGCATGTAAAGGTGACCACAGAAACCTTACCAATAAACTATAAAACCTGACCTGACGTCAATAATAGATTACAGCTCACAGTCAAACAACCTGCAGAAGAATAGTTAAGAACATACACTCACCACTGAGCAGTAAACTGAAACGTTGATTTCATTTTCATGTGGGTAGGTACATATTGAACAATCTTCAATCAAATCAAATCAATTTTTCTAAAGAGATTTTGCTAACATTTCACTCTCCCCTGTTCGCGCCAAAAGATGACTAGTACAACCTGCAGCATGTTCACATGGCAATTTATAACTTGTTAAGATTACCAGTACAACCTGCATTTTCACATGGCAATTTATCACCTGTCTGTAGCCTACATTTTCCATGAACTTGGACTATTATGATCCATTGTGGATGTTCACATCACAGTCTATTCTATTTAAAGCTTTCTGCTATCAAATTATTGTACCCACACAAGTGCCCCACACCATGGAAATTGCATGGAATAAAGTTGAAAAGAACCGTCATTATGGATGTTCACACCACAGTCTATTCTATTTAAAGCTTTCTCCTATCAAATTATTGTACCAGCACAAATACCCCACACCATGGAAATTGCATGGAATAACAGATCAGATGAGGCCAAATGGACCAGGGCTACATAGCAAAACCAAAAGGTACTTAAAATGAACTTTGACCTTATTTTTTTGAAAATTTATGCTTTGGTTCAACTTGTGGCATTTAAAATATGTATCTGCATGCCATTTAATTTGTGTTGATGTATGCTTGATGTACTATTACTCGAAATATGTATCTGCATGCCATTTAATTTGTGCTGATGTATGCTTTATGTACTATTACTCGGGCGAACATTCAAGGTCTTTTAAGAGGATTAACTTCTTGTATTAGCAGTTGATGATAAAGATGAAAATGTAGCACCTGGTTTAGATGACGATCTAGTGAAATGACAATGAAGCAAATCAAATCCATTCATGATTATAAAATTTGTATTCAGAAAAAACCCACCTTGGATTCAATACTTAAAAAAATTAAGTAAATAATGATGTAAATATTAGTGTTTAATTTTATTTTTTTATCAAATGAATTTCTTATTTTGGGATGTTTTTTTCCTCATCTTTTTGTTTTATATTAATAAAAAAATTATATTTTAAAAAAATATAAAAATTTGAGAAGAACAGATAGGGAAGGGTTAAAAAAATGTCTTATATGAAAAGTGATATAAAAATACTATGTGATGTGGCAATGTGAAATGGATTTGTGCATGACCACGCAATAGAAACTCCATTTGATATGGTAGTGCAATAGTTTTCTATGTGATGCAAGTAATGTGATCAACATTTGTGCAATGTGATGCACAATAGTATTCTATGTGATATAGACAATGTGATCAATTTTCATGTAATATGATAACTTGATACATTTCCACATAATGTGTTATCAACCACCAAGTGATGTGGAAATGTGATATATCTTTACATGATATGAGTGTGTGATGTGATCAAGTTTCATCTAGATGTAATGATGACTCTTTATCTAGTGCAAGTCAATGATGATCCTTTTTCTAACCAATTTAGTATTTGAGATTTCAACCATGTAAAAGCATTAGCAACCATATGTGCCTATCCTCAATTGGTTGCATACATAGTATGAAATTAATTGGAGGATAGGGTAAATGATACATGATATGATATGAATAAGTTGTTCAAAGAATATGTAAGCATGTACGATCACATATAGCATGTAAAGATGTATCACCATATAACAAGCATGTAAGACCATAAATTGGTGGCAAGCTCCATCAAGGTGAAATTTTGCCCCTAATATGAGAAAATCATGAAGGAAGGATGGCTCTAAAGTCTAGATAAAGATCATGGAAGCATTTAAAAATATAATTGAATAAAGAGATAAATATCTAAGCATATAGAATCAAGGATAAAAAGATGCCCCAATGTTGCCTCAAATGGAAACAATCATGTCCTCTAATAAATGTTGTAGATAATAAATGACATGGAATATATACGTAGCATATGAGAATCAACATGTGTAATTAATAAATAGCCACCATAGATCATAATGATCAATGCAATCCAAATAGGTGTATCTTGTTGATAAAATTATGCATCATAGTAAAAATACCTCAAAAAATACGATCATGTCATCCCTCGGTAAAAAATGTGTGTCATCATGCTCACAATATATTAGGGTTTTAGGAAAAAGAAAGTTAGGGTTAATGATATGATGAGGATAAAAATTGGTGTGTCCAATATATATAACAAGGTGAATATATGAGAGAAATATTTCATTTTTATCACCAACCTTGTAAGAGTAACCTCTAGAGATTTTTTAGAATGATCATCATGGTGCACCAAAAAGGACATGAATTGACTTGAGCATATAAAATGAATACTCTCATCAAATGCACTAAGCTTATGAAGGTAACCTCTTTCAACTATTAATATAATATTTTTAATTTTGCATAATGTATAATTGTCTAAAAATGGTGTAGGAATAATTTTCATTATGCATTGTGACAGGTACATGATTGAAGTGTTGCATATGAGATCATCCGAATTGAATAATCCATGTCCACAAGTTTGAATTAACTCATGAGATTCAACCTTTATTTTTTTATTTAACATATGTCTAAAAAAGGGTATTTGTAGAATTAGATAATGCATATCTTGATTATTTTTTGTTTCCCTTATGATTGTAAAATGAGTTGGAGATCTATGAGTGACTAGGAAATCATTAGTTAGGGCATATGAGATCATTACCACCCATTTATGTAGATTCAACACTATTGAAGGTCATTAGGTTGAGGCATTTAGTTCAATTGCCTCCATTGTTCTTTGATACTCACATGCTTACCACCCTCATAGAGAGGTGGGACTCAAATAGTAACACATTATCTTCCTACTAGTCATATTATTATTACCCTTAAGGATGTTTCACATTTTATTCAAAGCTTCTTGGGGTAGACAAATACAAACAAACTACACCACCTTACAATAGGATTTTCAATTTATGCAATGGTGTGCTAGTTGTGTTAAGCATGGGAGGGCCAATGTCTCATTTTCTCATATGGTGGTTGGAAAGGTATCTTAGTGGGGAAAGTAGTCATTGATGACCATTGGTATTTTGGCCTTGTGATGAGGGCACAACCTGAGACTTAGAAAATAACCCACAAACAAGAGAATAATTTTATTATTCAGAAAATGGAGCTTCTTACATGCAGAGGATCTCAAATCCCCAAGTTCCACAACACATGCAAGTTACAGAAAGCTACAGAATAACCCTTTCACAATATGTGAGCTATCCCCAAAAAGTTACCCAAAAATTAGAAACGCACCCATAAATAGGGCTCCTCATTAGTTTGGAGCCAAAACAACATTCAAATTTTAGTTTAGGCAGTTTGGTGCCAAAAATTTACAACATGAAGTTCAAATTTCAAAAGGACATTTGCAATTGTATCTTCTAGAAAGTGCGCCAACTTCCCGGGGCCATAACTTTTGATCTAGGACTCTGATTCACGAACCGTTTGAATCGTTGGAAAAGTCACAAAGTCAATAATGCACTTAAAATTTTCTACGCCGATTTTGGAAAGTTTTGGGGCCATTCCGGGAACTCTAAGTTCCTCAAATCTAACTCAGAAGATTTTCAGGTGTAAATCTGAGAAACTAAAACTGCAATATCTTTCCACCCAGGAATAGAAAATAAAAATCATAAATTGGGAATTTCATTATGATGAAAAAGGTATCCAAAAAAGTAAAAATATCTAAAAACTGAGAAACTTGAAATTTAACTATTTTTGGGTGATGCAAGATTGCCCTTACACCACTGGATGCTCCTGCATCAGACACCTACAGTAATCTGAGAAGTGACCCCATCATGTCTTAAATGGTTGAGGAAAACCTAACTGGTCAACCACTGCCTTAGATAGCCAAGATGAATCTTCCATAGGTTGTCCTCTCCATTTCACTAGATATTCTTCATACTACCTATTTCTAGTACTCTTTCCCACACGACTATCCAAGATTGCTTCAATCTACTCTCTTTCTGAAGTAGGTGCTGGAATGCCATACTGCCCTATTGCTGGTGCATCCTCTATTCCACCTTCATGATACTCTGTCAAATCTGAAATGTTGAACACAGGGGAAATGTTGAATCCATCCGGAAACTCTACCTCATATGCATTCCTTGAATCATGCCTCTTCAAAATTTTACAGGGACCGAACTTCTTCATCTTCAATTTGTTATATGTTCCCACTAGAAACCTTTCTTTCCTCAAGTGGACCATCACTTCATCACCAATCTAAACTCCTTATACCTCCTCACCAATCTTCCTTAGCCTTATATTGCATATTCATCTTGTTAATATGTTCTCTTACCTTCTCATGTATATCCTTGATGTGTTCTCGCAAAATATTCGCTTCAACACTTATTTTCTTCTCTTGTCCATCTTCCTCAATTTTGAGCTGTTCTCGGGGCTACCTCCATACAATAACTGAATGGTGATCTACCAAGACTTCATTGACAGAATTGTTGTAAGAAAATTCTACCTAGGGTAAGATCAAGTCCCATCCCTTGGGTTTATCTCCTACCAAACATCTCAATAGGTTACCCAGACTCCTGTTAACAACCTCTGTCTACCCATCTGTTTGTGGATGGTGTGCATAACTGAACTTCAACTCTATCTTCAGCTCCTTCCACAAGGTCCTCCAAAAATACCCCACAAATTTGGTGTTACGGTCTGAAACAATACTCTTTGGTAGACCATGTAGCCTCACCACCTCTTTGAAGAAAAAGTTAGCAATGTGGACTACATCATGGGTCTTCTGACATGGAATGAAATGTACCATCTTTGAAAACCTATCAACCACCACAAAGACTGAATCATTGCCTCATTGTGTCCTTGGAAAACCAAGAACAAAGTCCATACTTATATCCTCCCATGGCCTCTTTGGTACAGGTAAGGGCTGATATAAGCCTATATTTTGGCTCACTCTTTTAGCCATATGACATACCCTACAGCTTTGTACAAACTTCTTCACATCCAGTGACAACTGAGGCCAATAATAATGCTCACTGATAATGGCAATGGTCTTATCCCGACCAAAATGTCCTGCCAATCCTCCACTATGCTTCTCTTTTATCAAGTTCTCCCTCATGGAACTCTTAGGGATACACAATTGACTTCCCTTAAATAACATGCCATCCTAGATTATGAAATATAGCCACCTCGTCCTGTCCACTCTAACAGGTTCCTTGCAAGCTTTCCAAGCCTCTGCAAAATTAGGATCTTTTGCATACAGTGTCTTGAGTTCATTGGACCCAACCACTTCAATCTGCATCTTTGTCATCAATGTATGCCTCCTACTTAAGGCATCTACAACCTTATTTGACTTCCCACTCCTATGTTTCAAAACAAAGGTATAACTCTGCAAAAACTCTACCCATTTCATATGCCTCTGATTTAATTTTCCCTCACTATTTATGTACTGCAAGGGCCTAATGATCAGTATATAGAAAAAATTCCTTCGGCAACAAATAATGTCTCCATTTCTTTAATGCTCGAACTATAGCATAAAATTCCTGATCATATACAAAATACTTTCTCTTGGCATCATTTAAATTTTCACTGAAATAGGCAATGGGCTTACTTTCTTGGCTCAACACTACCCCAATGGCACAACCACTGGCATCACAATCCACCTGAAACACCTTGTTGAAATCTGGGAGGGCTAGAACAGGTTACTCTATCACCTTCTGCTTCAACAGTTCAAAAATTTTTGCCTAGTGTCTAATTTGAATTCTTTTCTATCCCCTCTCATTGTTTCAGTCAGGGGTCCACAAATACTAATCAAGTTTTCTAATGAAATTTCTATAAAAACTAGCCAAACCATGGAAAGATCTCACCTCAGTAGCAGTTCTTGGGGTAGGCCATTCTAGAATAGCATTCACCTTCTCTGGGTCCATCTTGAGACCTTCTGCTGAGACAACAAACCCCAAGTACACTAACTCCCTCTTCACAAAACTGCACTTCTTTAGATTAATCAACAATTTCTCTTCTCTTAACTTCTCAAAGGCTCTTCGAATATGTATCAGATGCTCATCCAACATCTTACTGAAAATCAAAATATCATCTAAATACACAATAACAAAACTTCCCAGAAATTCTTTTAGTACCTAGTTCATGAGCCGCATAAATGTGCTTGGTGCATTGGTTAGCGCAAAAGACATGACTAACCACTCGTAGAGGCGCTCTTTGGTCTTGAAGGCAATCTTCCATTCATCTCCCTCTCGAATCTAGATCTTGTGATATCCACTCTTCAAGTCAATCTTTGTGAAGTACTGAGCTCCACTCAAACAGTCCATCAGGTCATCCATCCTTGGCAGGGGAAATCTGTACTTGATTGTTATCTTGTTTATGGCTCGGGAGTCTGTACACATCCTCCACTCCCCATCCTTCTATGGTGCTAGTACTGGAGGTACTACACATGGACTCAAACTCTTCTGTATCAAACCCTTTCTCAACAACTCTTGAACTTGTCTGTTCAACTCCTCATTTTCTGTTGGAGTCATTCTATGAGCTGCCTTATTTGGCAAACTGACTCTAGGAATCAACTCAATATGATGACTGATCTTCCTTATTGGTAGTAAACCCTTAGGTACATTATCAAAAACAATATCCTAAAACTCATCCAACATCCCAGAAACTTCTTCTGGAACCTTCTCACTATCCTCCTTACTCACTCTAGGAATCAATGCATAACACACATGCTCATGCTTCATACCTTCTAAATTTTTTCTTCCATCACAGCCCAGCACTATTACATACCTTTCTTCAAATTTCATTTACTTAGGGTTTCAACTTGTGATCTAACCCCATCCTTTGTCAAGGAATAAGTGCTCAGATGTACATCATGTATAGCTTTCTCACACCAACTGCCATATACTTCCCCAACAACATGTGACATGCATCCATGGGGATGATATCACAGAGTACCTCATCATGGCTCCCATCTTTGAACTTTTACTAGGCATTGCTCATTGACCAAAACTTTGTGGTCTTTTTCTCGCAACTGCATAATCCGGGATACGCATGTAGGTGCCTTTTCCCTCTTTAGCTTCAACTTTGTGACCATCTCCTCCGACACTAGATTATCGGTGCTCCCACCATCAATAATGATATCATAACATTTTCCTTCACACTTGCACCTTGTGCGAAACAAATTCTTCATCTATTCTGGTTCCTTTTCCTTAGTCACCATGGCTCTCCTAATCACTAGGGATTCTCCCTTCATCATCTGAATGTACAGATTGGGCCTCCTCATCTACATGCACAACCCTTCCATGACCTTCTGTCCTTTTGTCTGCCCTTCCTTGGTGTTGTTGACATTCATAGGCTTGATGCCCTTCTTCACCACACTGGAAACACGTTCCTCTGAAACCACCTCTTCCAGATCCTTATCCATATCTCCCTCATCCTCTACCTCTTTGATCACCACTGTTTTGATCATGAGGGCGGTAGAAGTTTTCATTCCTTTGGTCACCGTACCCACATCTTCACTCTTTCTTTTCATCATCATTTCGGCTTCCTGAAGATCTTCTATTGCCCCTTCCACTTTGACCTTCTCATCCTTTTTTCTTGCCCTCAAATCTTTTGTTTAGCTTCTCTTCCACCTTCAGAGCAAACTGATGCACATCCTCAATGGTGGTCATTCTAAGTAGGCTTAACTCCTCCCAAATGTTGGGTCGTAACCCATTAAGATATTGGGCTACCTTCTCCTTATTGGCCTTTTGTGTGACCTGCTCAAGGATTATCTGTGAAAATCTTTAGTATATTCTTTTCACAGACTGCCTCCTTGCTTCAACCCTCTGTAATTTCTTTCAATGTATCTAACTGTGAGTCCACTAGTATGAACCGCTTTAGTTTCTCTACCATGATCCTATCCGGGTGATATTGCCTTTTCCTCTTTGATTTCTTTCCAATTCTTTCAATTGGACCTCTTTCCGCAAATCTGGCATGGCCCTCCAGCTTCATTTTCGCAAACTTAACCTGATCTGGGTCCTCTATTTCCTCATACTCAAAATATTCTTCTAGCTTGTTGATCCAGTCGATCAACTCTTCTAGGTTCAGACTTCTGGAATAACTAGGGACTTCTGCTCTGGGTCTTTTTCCAATCTTCCAAATGGCCCTTATTAGCCGCATTTGGTCTTGATCAATTGATTCTTCTTTCTCTCCTACATCTGAACCTTCTTCCTCTCCTTCATCCTCACTTTCCTCCCTTGGGTTTAACCCTCTTCTCAACTGCTTTTGTAAGGCATCAATCTATCTCTGGAGGGCTGCCAATGCATCTGTTCCACCAACATTCCTGTCACCTCGACCACCTCTGGCACCACCATGCCTACCAGGCATCACTCTT
Source organism: Sequoia sempervirens (assembly GCA_007258455.2). Classification (NCBI taxonomy): domain Eukaryota; kingdom Viridiplantae; phylum Streptophyta; class Pinopsida; order Cupressales; family Cupressaceae; genus Sequoia; species Sequoia sempervirens. The sequence continues at coordinate 132,605,498 of VDFB02000013.1, read as the reverse complement.
GGAGGCATCTTTCTTAACCTTGACCCACAACCACAGTCTTGGTGCGAACTGCCTCACGATGGGCGATCTGTCCACACACTCAAGAAAACCTGCTCTGATACCACTTGATGAGGGCAACCTGAGACTTAGAAAATAACCCACAAATAAGAGAATAATTTTATTATTCAGAAAATGGAGTTTCTTACATGTAGAGGATCTCAAATCCCCAAGTTCTACAACACATGCAAGTTACAGAAAGCTACAGAATAACCCTTTCGCAATATGCGAGCTTGTCCCCAAAAAGTTACCCAAAAATTAGAAACCCGCCCATAAATAGGGCTCCTCATTAGTTTGGAGCCAAAACAACATTCAAATTTGAGTTTAGGCGGTTTGGTGCCAAAAATTTACAACATGAAGTTCAAATTTCAAAAGAGCATTTGCAATTGTATCTTCTAGAAAGTGCGCCAACTTCCCGGGGCCATAACTTTTGATCCAGGACTCTGATTCGCGAACTGTTTGAACTGTTGGAAAGGTCACGAAGTCAATAACGCGCTTGAAATTCCTACACCAATTTTGGAAAGTTTCAGGGCTGTTCCGGGAACTCTAAGTGCCTCAAATCTAACTCAGAAGATTTTCAGGTGCAAATCTGGGAAACTAAAACTATAATATCTTTCCACTCAGGAATAGAAAATTAAAACCATAAATTGGGAATTTCATTATGATGAAAAGGGTATCCAAAAAATTAAAAACATCTAAAAGCTGAGAAACTTGAAATTTAACTATTTTTGGGTGATGCAAGATTGCCCTTACACCACTGGATGCTCCTGCATCACCTTGCTAGATGGTGAAGAAGCAATGATTTTATATGGTTTAGCCCAAATTACCTAACAGATCGAAGAGCATCAATGATTATTTACTTGAGGTCATCAATGATTATTTACTTGGGGTCACTATATGTTGACTATTTTATATAATAACTTCATGATTCATGAATGGTGGAGGCACATGGATTGGGGCCATGTCTCTATTACAAGTATAGATGTATAAGCACACATATATATTCCTAAAGGGAGAGATGATGCACCATTAATCATAATTTCACTGCAACAGTTGCTAATCGATGAGGATCCAGTCGTGTTACCGGTGTACATTGTGCTTGCTGTTAATGCCACACAGTTGTTATATGTTTGATACTCAAGCACTTTTAATTTTAAGAGTGAACTTTTGTAGACAAGAATACCACACAATTTTCAGTAAATTTTTTAATATTGAATAAAGATGCAATTTATAATTACTTTGTTCAGGGTGTGTAAAGGTGACATAAACCTTATCAATAAAATATAAGACCTGACTTTTTTCAGTAATTTTTTTAAAATTGAAAAAGTTGCAATTTATAATAATTGCTTGTTTAGGGTGTGTAAAGGTGACAAAAACCCTACCAATAAAATATTAAACCTGACCTCAATAATAGATTACAGCTGCATAGTTAAACAGGCTGTAGAAGAATAGTTAAGAGCATACATGCACCACTGAATAGTAAGCTGAAATGTTGAAGTTGCTATCATTTTCATTTGGATACCTACTGAAAAATTTTCAATCAAATCAAATTAAATTTTCTGACATTTCACTCTCCCTTGTTGGGGATGACCAGTACATAATAAGCCTGCAACTTGCGTGTTCACATGACAGTTTGTTCTTAGTGCAAGATGTATGTCACTTGTCTGGAGGTTGCATTTTTCGTGAACTTGTACTATTATGAGCCATTGTGAACATTCCCACCATAGTCTATTTTGCTTAAATTTTTTTTATCAAATTATTGTACATAGTAGAAATGTCCCACACCATGGAAATTGCATGGAATAGCAGGTTAAAAAGGCCAAAATGTAACTTAAAATATTATAAACTATTGTGGATGTTCATATCCTAGTCTATTTTGACTAAAGCTTTTTGATAGTTGTACTTAGCATAAATACTCCACACCATGGAAATTGCATGGAATAACAAGTGAAAAAAATCAAAATGTATCTTGATCTATTATGAATCATTATGAATGTTCACATCACAATCTATTCCGCTTAAAACTTTCTCCACAAATACCCCACACCATGGAAATTGTATGGCATAGCAGATAAAAAAAGAACAAAATGTACTCAAAGTGAAATAGACCAGGGCACACAAATGCCCCACACCATGGAAATTGCATGAAATAGCAAGTCAAAAAAGATCAAAACGTACTAAAACTGAAATGGACCAGGGCTACACAAATGCCCCACACCATGGAAATTGCATGAAATAGCAAGTCAAAAAGGATCAAAATGTACTAAAACTGAAATCGACAAGAATTGCACAAATGTCCCACATGTAAAAAAGACCAAAATATACTAAAATTGAAATGGATGAAGACTACACCATGATAATTAGAGGAAAATTAAGAATAGCTAGTCAAGTAAGACTAAAAGATTGAAGAGGACCAAAAGATTAAAAAAAGGTGAAATTTGACCCTTTTTTTTTGAAAATTTGTGTTTTGGTTCTACTTCTAACCTTAAAATATCTAATTGCATGTCATTTAGTTTGCATTATCTTAATTTTTCAAAAGATATTATTCATTTATTAGTCTGTATTATGGTGAAATATTATAATTTATAACAATTGATTCACACATGGAATTAAATATAATAGACTAATGGTATGATTTCAATTTTCTTTTCTTTAAATTTAAAAAATATTTTCTTAATTTTCTAAATCTATTAGATGACTTTATCATTTTTTTAGGTTGATTATAGTTAAACTTGTAATAAAATATTTTTTATTGATGTGTGGATTAACATGTTATTAATGAAAATCAGTTTTCTCTAGACTCCATTAATTACTACTCATAAACATGACACAATTGAAAATCTTTCAAAGTCAAATCTACAAAGGCTACTTTTTTAAAGTCAAATTAATCATTCTTCTTTTGTCTTTTAAGCTACATTTTACCCATATACTTGTCTAGTCTTCATACACTATATAACATATCACATATTATAACAAGTATCATGTTAATGATATCAAGTTTCCACAATCCATAATGTTCCTAAGCAAGTTTTCAAGATTTGATTGTGTGAGAATTTTTACATCAACATTTCAGATCACACTCTGCGATCCATCATCAGGATGAAGCAAGCTCAGAGTTCTTTGCTTCATCCTGATGATGGATCACAAAGTGTGATTCGAAACGTTGATGCAAAAATTATCACACAATCAAACCCAGAAAACTTGTAGAGAAGTATCATGTTGCAACTAGTCTCTACCATGCAAAATGATTGAAAATAGAAGTAATAGTAATTTTTGTGAATGGTTAATCTCTACGTTTCTTATGTTTGGAAATTTTCCTACAATTGTTCCTTTCAAAAATTCTTGCTAGTTAAAATCTAGTGTACATTCATATCATTTACTAGTTTTTAATAATTAACAAAGTCAAATGAATACATTAGAAACTTAACAAATCCATGTGTCACCCTAGGCTAAAATACAATTCTTAAGTATCATGGAATATATTTGGAGGGTAAAAGTATAATTAATTTGACTTGGAAAAATTACCTAATCTATAAATTTATGATATAAATGTACATGCCAAAAATACTCTTGAGTAGAAATGAAGATGTGTTAAATTCAATACTTGAGTTGGAGTAAGCCATTCCAAGGATAGAGAGCAAGGACAAGGGATTACTATAGGATATGGAGAGGTTGAGATGCTTGTTCTTCACTAGTCTTGGAAACCTCTCTAACATATAAATGTATCAAAAAAATTAAGAGAATAATGGATAAATTTAAAATGAAATGGGATATGAGAAACAATAATAAAAGATGTGGTAATGAAGCACACTAGGTGGGGGTCTAAACAAGAGCATATACTAAATGATGCAAACCTTAATAATGGTGAAAAATAATGTATGAGTAGTGTAGGGGCTTATATAAGTTAGGAAATTAGTCAACTAATTAGAACTAAAACTAAACCTTAGTGGAACAACAATGTTATGTAGGGTGGGAAATGGAAAGGTCACACCTAGAAATGAAGGTAGTGAAGCACGAGTAGGAAAGAGAATTAAAACCTAAATACATGTGAAAAGAACAAAAAATTTAAAAAAATTAGATTTGAAAACCATAATTTAGAAGGAAAAACCATAGGGTATAGGATAAGTCAATCTCAAAAAAAATGTAAAGATATAAAATACTTGCTACATAAATCTAGAACAATTCAAAAAGAACAATCAATTAAACATAAACTAACTTGGATTTATCAAAAGATAGGATTAATGATTGAACTATAATAAATGTGAGGGTTAGGAACATATTCAAATCTAAAAATAATGATAGGATAATGATGTTGAGGATATATAGAATTAATCCTTCAATGACAAAAATTAATGTCCTGAATTTGATAGTTATCTCAAAAAATTTCGTGGTTTGATCCTAACTCTACAAAGTTGAACTCAAGCAATTAAAAATTGATTTGATGTGCATGAATAATCTTTTTTATTCAATAATTATCTTAAAAAGTGTATACATATAAAGTGATGTAGGGTCTTTCGAGAGTCATAAATTTTAATTCAAAAGTCTATTTAGGCTAAAATTTTATGTGGAGGTGTAGCTTGAGGAGTTGATTAGAATTCCAAGTGAGGAGCTCATTTCAGTGCTTTTTTGAGACCAACATCTTTCATTTGGGGGCTCAAAATAAGATTTTAGTTATATTTCAAAATTTTATAATTTTGTCTTTTCTTAATAATTTTGAACTCATGTTTCCAATTTGAATATTAAGTTGGAAATTAATGTCACCATAATGATAGGACGATATTTTATAATTTTAGAGGTCAAAGAGGTGTGCATGGAAAATTACAAAAACAGAGAAATTATGGCAATTGTCAAAATCTATTGAAAAAGATTTTTTCAGGTTTTAGTAGATAAAAGGATTTTTTTTCAATTGTAGAGGAAGGGAAGAATAATAATGAAGTCTAGCATTGAATATGTTATCTGAGTTCTGAATTTTTACAATAATGGTGAATTCTATTTAGTGATTTGTTGGTTGCAACATAAAGGTTCATTTGACTTTCTCTTCTTGCTATCTCGTGAAAAAGAGTGTTGTACACCTTGCGTAAGAAAATAAATATTTTTTATTTACATAAAATAAATATTTAGTTGTGATGCATATTTAGAGATGTGTTTAGCCACATTAAATATTTATTTAGTTCTACTTGTAAATTTTTATTGTACAACATTACTTAGATATTTTATGTTTGGTTTGCACCTTGGAAAATATTTAATATATAAAAAAAAACTAAGTATTAAAAAATAAATTTTGGGGTCAATGATTATTTATTTCATGGTTTTGAGACACATGGTTTATCCAATATCATTTGGTGGATTTATGTGATATTGATTCTATAAAATTGAGCACAAGTTTAGTGGTTGATGTTGGTTGTCATTTGTATTGAGGTCTCTTGTAGTGCATATGTTAAGCATGACATGTGATCTATGATTGCATGGTTTCCTATTATTCTTAGACACAGATGATGAATTGGAGAAGCTTTATGTGTTGGAAATATTCATGAAGACTCTAGAAGTTTATTGTAATATTTTCATTTCTGAATAATACATGGAGTGTGAATGATTTTGGATGCTGATTTTTTCCTCATGAGATTTTTCCCAATTTATATCTTTTGTAATCTTGTGGTATGCCTTTTAGTTTTACATAATGGTTATTCTATAAGCTTCTATGCATTTTTTTCTCTCACAAGTTATGTAGAAATTTTTGTCTTGCCCACTTTTTACACTAGAAAACATAACATATAACCCCATTTTTTTTTCTTATGATGAAAAAAAGATACAAGAAGAAAATTTTAACTAAGCACACTTGATGACAATGTGTGTATATTGCCATCATTCACATGCCACATAGAAGGAAAGGAAAGGGGATTGTACAATTTGGTTGAAGGATAACTCTTCCTCACACCCGAACAATGAAAGAAACCTAATAAGTTTAGGATTCTAAAAAAATCAATTTTAAAGGAAAATGCATTCATATGTAAATTCTCCAAATTAGTGAAAATATAATACTAGGGTTCTATCAACATGACTATAAGTTTATGAAGAAAAATTACATTCCTAATCAATTATTTAGCAAAGATTGTATTGTTAAATTATTATCAAGAAATAAGCCTTCAAAGAAATGTTGAGCTTATGGACAAGTTGAAGAAGGATAATGAGAACAAGGTCAAGCAGCTTGAAGGGGAAATTGGAAAAATCAGAGATACTATGAAAACTGTTATGGAACATAGCCACAAAGTTGTAAAACAAAATGCTACTATCTTGAGGACAATGGTGGAGAAGATTGATAATACTCATTAGGGGTCATTGTTTGTGGACTTGGACGCTGATAGGGATAAAGGAAAGAAGAAGGATTCTAGCCCATTGAAAATGACTAGAGCCAACTTGAAAAGAAAATAAAATTCTTTGCCGCAGGAGATCTAGGATGTAAAGAAGGTTACTCGGGAGATGTGCAACCTTGAAGCTAAGTTTTTTGAAACTTTGAAGTCTTTAGGTTAGCTTCGGTTGTGTTGGGTGTTGGCGTCTTGCTATTTTTTTGATGGTTCTTGGTTCGTGGTTGCTATCCTTTCTTTTTTCTTTGTCACAACCTTCATTTTGTTGGATCTTTGATGATTTATCTTTCTTTTACTTATAAACTCTGAGGTTTCGGGTCCCTATAAAACCCGTTTTTTCCTTATCAAAAACTTAATCCTATATATTAGTCATTTACAACACTTCAAATGATTAAGTAAAACAAGGAATATGGTTAATATTAAATTCAAATGTAATAATTGTTTATTGAATTTATTTATTAATAGACAAAAGTTAAATATATAAATGAATGAATAAATGATTACAAGGTTAAATAATTTTAATGCCCATTTAATTCAACTTAATTATTTTTGTATGAGTTAATATTTAACTGTAGTTTACTAATAAATCTAAAATTATGCTTTTGCATAATTACTTTTCTATTATTTCCCTAATCAATGTAATTTCCCTATAGGGTAATTATTCCCATAGCTTTTAAATTTCCATAAGTTTTCTCTCGTAGCTTAACATTATATTTACCAATTAATTCACACACTAATTTAAAAAAATACTAATTAGTTTTTAATCCTCAAAATTTCTAAGTTAAATTTAAAATGGAATTAGATTTACAGCTAAAAAAATAAAATGGAATTAGTTTTTGAATTACTAAATAAATTAAACATGAACTAATTTATTAACTAAAAAAATAAATATTTGAAGAAATTGATAGAGGTTGGATAAGCCAAGAAGGGTTTAATTATCCAAAAATTGAAGAGATAGGATAACATCGAATCTAGGGGAATCTAAGGACAAAGGAACATGCATATGTGGTGCAATACAACATGAAAAATAGGAAGCATACACAATGAAAATGTGTCACCAAAAAGTGTATACTTTGCTTGATATGGGAACAATTGATGATAAATTGGACTTAATGAGGCCTTGATTTAGTGTTTTGAGGTGTTTTACACATCCACATTAGGTCTTAGGCCCTTGCAAATTGAATAAAATACATTTATTGATGTCTTGTAAAGGTGTTGTAATGTGTTGTAACACATCTTCACACTTTTCTAAGACCATAATATCATAATTCACCTAAATAACCTTACCAAGACCTATTTCAAAGTGTTGTAAAGTCTTGTAACAAAATTTCACACTTTCCTAGACTTATCAATATTTACACCTTTCTTATGATTTAAATGACCCCTTTATACACTTGCATGCCTTAATTAAGTGTCTAGTTGAAGATGAACCTGATAAAAATTGTCACAATTCCCAAGTGGACTAAGTCACCATTGGTGGCGACTTAGTCCCATTTGGCTCAAAATTCAAAATAAATTTAAATTTCTTTCATGTTTTTATTCCTTAAGACCTAAGGTCGGTCTGTGATGAGGTATTTTTAGGAATTAAATGAATAATTTTGTATAAATATAGGGTTTTCCCTCTTATTTGACCTAATTCATAACTCATCATCATTCATCCATCATTCATCATGTTCTCAAGTCAAGCAAGCTAGGGTTTTATCATTGCAATTCATCAAGATAGCTTCCTAAGATATTCAAGGGTAGATTCTTCAACTATTGCTACAGAAAATCAAGATCAATCATCATGGAAATGTATTAACTCCATTATTTCATGCTTCATCACATTCTTTCTTCATTTTGGCTTAATTACCTAAAAAGTGGTTTGACCAAGGCAAACCCATATGCCCTAACATTCACCATTTCTTTATCTTTCATTGTGTGTTTGTAGATTTAGGAAATTTGAGGGTTTGAAGATAATTAAAGATTAGGTTGAAGACTTGTTGAAGACCTATCCTTGCTTGCAAAGCCAAAATATCCATTAAAAGTCACTTTCAGGCCTGAAAAATCAGAGTTTTAGAAGTGGACACCTATAGAGAACCAAAGTGTAGAACGAGGGCTTCCATTTCCACTTTCAGATTTAGATATTCAAAAGTGGACTAAGTCACCAATAGTGGCGACTTAGTCCCACTGAACCTATTTTTTAGAAGTTTTTGCAGATTTGGATACCCATTTGGCCGAAACAAGTTTCTAGGTAGTTTTTCTAGAACTAGGACTAAGTCACCCATATTGGCACAAGTGTCCCAATGGACTTATACAATATTTTCGTTAGGATTTCAGACCTACATTCCATCCTTTTTCAATCTCCAGGTGTACACATTCTATTTCATAGCTTTTTGTCTAGTTTTGTTTGCATTTTAGGTCATTTTCCACATGTTTGCATATCACAATGTGTTTTCCAACAAGTTGTATTTCAATAGTTTGGTATTAAAAATCAATAGCATTCATTAGTTTACTATATTTAGATCATCTCTTTTAATCATATTATATTCCTCTTTACATCAATCTTTGAATGAGGACATTGCCCATTTTGGCCCATCTCTCTCCTTTTAGGTGAAAAACCCTAGAAGTGTTAGAGAGCATTAAGGTGACAAAATCTTTGTCCACATTTTGGTGAACCCAAATTTTGAACCTCTTCTTTTCTAATTTTGGAGTCCATCAGTCACCTAGAATTAGATTACATTGCATGTTGCATGAGTTAAGTTGCATTATAGGGCTTTAAAATTTTGCATTAGTGAAAGTGCATATAGTTTTCATTTTTGCATTTTAAATCATTGCAAAACATCTGAAAACTGAATTTTTCTTTCGTATTTAGGTCATACATACTAAAAAGCATCAAAACCAATCAAAACTTTCTAATTTTTTTGAAAAAACCTTAACTAGGACTAATTCGCCATTCTAGGCGACTTAGTCCTAGTCCCAATTTTTCACTGTCAGATACAACATTAGAAACCTCATTTTTGTGCTTCCCAAGCCTCCTAGTATCATATACTATAAGTCTAGAAAGTTTTGGGAACACTTTTTTTATGCATCTAGCTCAAAAACATCAATTTAGGGTAGTCATTTTTGTAATCATTTCAATTACAAGCATCCTTAGATCTAAAAATACTCACATTTATGAAATTTTGCATCACATGGATAAAAGTACTTTTCACTTTTGCATATACAATGTTTCTATTCATAAAAATTTGCATAAGTTTGATAAAAGTGCTTTTCATTCCTGTATATACATTGTTTGCATTTTTAAAACTTTGCATATATTGGATAAAAATGTTTTTCCTACTTGCATATACATTGTTTATATTGCTGTAACATTGCATGAAATGGTTACATGTGCTTTTCATTTTTTTTCAAACAATGTTAATGTCTTACATATCCAGACATACTAAGAAACATTTCATATCCCCTCCCTATGAGATTTTTTTAGTGAAAGATCCATATCTCATGATGCTTGGTCTATTTTGCTTTGATTTAATGTTGCAATATAACTTATGGATTCACATTAGGTCCTAAATATTCAAATTAAGGTGTCTTATGAAGGTGTTGTGAAGTGTTGTAACAAATTTCTACACTTTTCTAGACTCTTTTCATTACAATTCACCTAAAAATCACCTTTTCATCACTTATCAAGTCCTATTTTGAAGTGTTGTAAAGTCTTGTAAAAAGATTTCATACTTTTCTAGGCTTGATTTCACTATTTACACCTTTCTTATGTTTTACATGAACCCTTTATGAACTCATAAGGCTTAATTAAGTGTATTTTTGAATGTAAGCCCAAAAAACAACATTAAATGCAAAATAATTCCTGACACCCACTTACAAGTCCAAGGTGGGACCCATTCGCCATGGGTGGTGAATGAGTCCCTCTTGGCCCCAAATTCAAAATATTTTAAATTTTCTTTTGGGTTTTTATTCAAAATTACCTTATGTCATCCTGTGATGAGGTATCATTAGGTTATTAGCGAATAAGTGTGTATAAATAAGTGTTTTTCTCCTCATTTTACATCTCCTAATTCATTCAATTATCTCCCCATTCACTTGCATTCACTCATTCATCAATTAACATTTGAGCACTTTGCATCATTCAATCAAGCATCTTGGAGTAGCCATTGACATATCTTTATATTTCTTCAACAAGGTTGTGGTGAGTTTAGGACATTTACATGTTATTTATTCATCATTCCTTTCTTATTTCATTTCATTTCTTCATTAAGGGTGGGTGATCCCGCAATAGTGGTTTATAATTTTTGGCCAAACTAGACACTGAAGTGGGAAATCGTTTGACCAAGTTTCGTGACATTTTTTTTATAGGTTTTTTCAAAATCCACTATAAAAACTAGTTTTTTTCAAAAAACAACATTTTTAAAAAGTGAACCATTTTTTTTTTCCCCGAATTTAGATTTTTATGTGTGTTTCCAAACTTTTGTATGCAGATTTATCAAACAATTAGGTTTTGAAAGGTGATCAAGAAGTCAACAAAGTGTTTCAAGTCAACTACATCCTATTTCAAGCTTGAATACAACCTATAGTCCATTTTCTATAGATTTGAGTCTGTCAACTCGACAAGAAGACAAGTGCAAATTTGGAGCTACAGACATGACCTTTGATTTCATAGAATTTGGGAGAGGACTGATTGACTATCTATGGTGAATAAGTCCCACTTTTAGGCTGAAAAAGTAGATTCTTCCAAATTCTAGTTCCCGACAGTCGAAAACCATTTTTTAGGTGTTTTTGCCAATAATAGGATTGATTTTCCATTAGTGGCGAATGAGTCCCACTGGTGATCTGCAATGATTTTACCAAAATTCTAGAATCTTCTCAAGTCTTCAATCTACCTCCAGGTGCACTCTATTTAGTCCCTTTCCAATTATGTGTTCATTTGTTCATGTTTTAGTTCATTCTTGCATATCACATTGTGTTTTCAAAAATTGCATATATCATAGGTTTTGCATCAATAGTCAATCAATTTCATCATTTAGTTGCATTTAAAACATTACATTTAGTCTTAACAACATCACACAATCCCTTATTTGAGTGAACCACTACAATTTTGGTGTTCTATCTCTCTCCTTTGAGGTGAAAGATCCTAAGAGTGTAAGAGTAGCCTATAGACACCAAAAAAATATTGGTTCATTTTGGTGAACCTACATATATAACACTTTATCTTTCTGATTTCACTTGCATCTTACATCATAGGCTTCATTTGCATCAACATTCAATTAGGTTTTGTTTTGTTTTTACATCCTAGGGTTTCTCAAAATTGCATTAGTGAAAGCTTCATTTAGACTTCGTTTTTGCATATCAAATCATTCAAAAATTGAAAATATACATTTTCATCCTCAATTTTCATCTGAAAAGCATTCAAATCACATTAAATTTTCTAAAAAACACAAAAAAATATCATACCTGGACTCATTCGCTACCCTGGACGAATCAGTCCAGCTACATTTTCTATATTGAAATTTCTAGCATTTGCACAACATTTCCTGCATTTTTGTTTTCTGTTACTGACTACTTGTTTCTATTTATAGAATTTATGTTATTAGTATTTTATTGTTCCTATTTTGTATTTTCATTCACCCCATCTATTTTGGTACTTGTATGAGTGTTTGGTGCCCCATTGATAATACTTTAGTGAGACGAAGTTCTAGACTCATGGCTTCCCATGATAGTACTTTCGTTGTGGACCTTGGGATCCAAAGAGCTCCTACTCCTAGTATGTAAAATGGTGCATTAGGCATGGATACTACCACTCATATGCCTTCACCTTCTCACCCAATGCATGTTGACACCCTTGAACTAGTTCCATTCCGCAAGATAAAGTCATTAGTATTCATGAGGATTTTGCACACTTACAACAAGATTTTTCCCTTAAAAAAATTTTCACCACTACCATAACTACCATAGAAAACCTTCATCATTTGATTGAAAGTAATGATGGCTTACAACTTATGAAAATAATTGTTGAGATATACAACAAACATGTTCCTTCTACTTCCCAATCAGCAAACATTGTTGTGATCCAAGGAGGACCTCACATTCCTCCTCCTTCAACCATAACATCCATACCAACCTATACCACTCCTCAAGTTACAACAACAATGCAACAGGTTAGCCATGTGACTCCTTCTTTCGTTATTCCAACTAGCATTCCTAGTTCTTTTGTGGCATCGAATGTTCCCTCTTCCACCTTCACCCCTCTTAGTGTTCCTTTCATTTCTCCTAACATTACATACACTCCATCACCATTTTTCCTTCCACCTCATACCACTTACACCGATCCCATCATTACACAACTCTTTAACACTATTTCCTCCATGCAACAACAAATATCCACTATTAGCCAAAGTCAAAATGCTCCACCCACATATTTTGTCTGTAGTAGCCCATTATCCTTAGAGATCTTACACACACAAATTCCACAAGGAATTGAATGCCCAGGTTTGAGAAGTACAGAGGAAAAGGACACCCTACTAATCATGTCAATGCTTATACAACCTTGTGTAGTGATTTTTTCCTTGATGATAAGCTATTAGCCAAACCTTTTCCTAGGACCTTAAAGGACTGCATTGGAGTGGTTTTCAAACTTACCTAATCATTCAATCCAATCATTTAATGAACTTGTGGATTCCTTTATAAGTCACTTCCAAGTTCATATGACTCCCAAAAAGACAATGGCTAATCTAATGTGATGTAAACAAAATGTAGATGAAAAAGTAACTGATTTCATTTCACGATATTAGTCATTGTATGCTCAACTTTATGTCAAGATTTTTGATTCACATCTCCAAGATATTTTTATCAAAAACTTGCACACAAACCTTTAGGATAAGTTGACTATGATGAAATTTCCCTTATTCATACATTTATGCACAACCCTTTGTGACTATCACAACTTAGTTTCTAGTCGTGATTCAAAGTCTACTTCTAACTGAGCTTAGAAGTCTAAAAAAACCAACCAAAACAATGCACAAAACTTTAGAAAACCAAATTGAGGCTTCTTATAGTTCAATCCACCTTCTCCACAACCAACCCATCTCATTCCAAGTCAAGTGGAAGTTGTTAAAGTAGCAATGCCCTTTACCTATGGGGAATCGAAGAGACAATTTACCCCCTTACCTGATACCCTCCATAACACAATGAATCAATTGCTCCACTAGCAAATGATCACTTTTCCTACCATTAAACCCCTTGATACTACCAAGCCCTTACCAACCACCTTTAAATCAAATGATTATTATCATTTTCATCTTAAAAATGGACATGGCACCGAACAATGTAAGCATCTCAAAAACTTAGTTTGAGACATCATTGATTTGGGTCGTTTGTCCATTGCAGGTGTCCATGATCAAGGAAATATGTTCGCTGCACCCCCTAATCAGAATTTAAAAATCTTTACCAACTCCATGCCTAAACACAATGTTTCATTTGTCAAGGCTAGTGAACCTTCAAACACTCATGTGATGAACATTGATACAAATAATGAGCAACCTGATATTACTCCAAATGTTACCCAAGTTACTCTTATGGATGAACTTATGGGTACAATAATCATTTTCCCTTGTAAGGGCCCAACCAAAAAATCTCTTGATATTACCTTTTCTTCTCATGATATACTTAAAAAGCTTCTTGATGGCCCTCTTTACATAGTTGGATGAATCTATGATAAGCCCACCAATGGAATATTAGTAGATCTCGCTTGTGGTGAGAATGTGATCACGAAAGAATTCTTGGTATTACATGAACTTTACCAAGAAGATTATGATAAACCAACTGCATGGATTAAAACACATACTAATTTTGCATGCCCTATGATTGGATCGATTGTACTCCCATTACAAAGAGGACCGAAAACTTTGGATGTAACATTTTCTTTTATTCCAAAATTAGATCAATTTCATCTATGGCTAGGTCATCCTTGGCTTCACTCGATGAAAGCAGTCCCTTCAGTTGTTCACAAATTTTTTAAGTTTCCACATGGCAATGAAATATTTACCATGCACCATAGTGTTTTTCATCCATTTTCTTATAAAGGTAATTTCTCCTTAGAAGCCTATTGGCCTGAACCTATGGAGCCCATCATTCCTTGTAAATATTTCTCTTTCATAGCCTATCAAAAGTTCAAAGCCAAATGAATAGCTGAGTTGTATTTTCACTCTATGTCCCTATCCACTTCCACTCCTCCCATCATAGATGAGACAATGCTTCATCTTGAGTCTAAAACTGAACAAAAAATATCACCCCATGAGCAACTAACCATAGAAACTTCCCCTTCCTCCTTTAAACACCTAAGAGAATGAAACCAAACCCATCATGCCTCCTCGCATTAAAAAAGTGTATAAAGCTAAAGAGAAAGTGTTTGACCCATCTTCAGTTTCTTCCATTATTCTCCCTCCAGAAGAAAAGGAACCTATGGTGGATCAACCCACTCTTACCCCTCAACAACTTTAAAATAAAATTAAACAAAATCATGGTGCTCGGGAGCGTCGTCATCTCCTTGCTCGTCAGTCACAAATGGAAGAAAACAAAGAAAATAAACCTCTACCTTTGACAGAAGCAATAAATGATCACCTTCCTCCTCCTGACCCACCACGAGATAATACAGTCCAACCCTCACAAAAAAATGATCTGATCCAATAGCCCCAACTCCTAATACATCCTTCCTTGGAAATCACCCTTCTTCCTCCTGTCATAATCAATCTTGATGATGATGATGATGATGAGAAGATCACAAAAATATATGAAGAAGTGCATAATGATCTAAAATCTTTATTTTCACCTACCATGAGCTTAAATGATAAATCTTATACACCAAGTGAAAAACCTAGTACATCTCCTAGTTTGGCACTTTTAATTCTTCCTTTGGACAGTCAACTGCCCTCGCAATACACTCATCCATCACCAACCCAACTCTAAACAACCCCTTGGTCACAAACCCCATCAACCAAAGTAATACCTTGACCACCTCCCAAACACAAGGAAATCCCCAAAACATTGGTCAAGGGAACCCTTTCAATCAATGGACTCAAGGTCCTAATGTGCCATTACCATCGCAATACCTAATAGCATCATCATCATCTTTCCCCATGGTCCCTCTCACCATGCAAAATCAAATGGGAACTCAAACTTACATTCTTGCATCCCAATCCACCATCTTACAAGGACTGTTAAACCAAGGGAATCCCCAACCTCTCATAAACAACCCG
>VDFB02000013.1:132570885-132589755 GCA_007258455.2 Sequoia sempervirens | reverse complement strand
AGAGTATTCATTTTATATGCTCAAGTCAATACATGTCCTTGTTGGTGCACCATGATGATCATTCTAACAAATGTCTAGAGGTTACTCTTACAAGGTTGGTGATAAAAATGAATTATTGCTCTCATTTATTCACCTTGTTATATATATTAGACACACCCATTTTTATCCTCATCATATCATTAACCCTAATTTTCTTCTTCCTAAAACCCTAATATATTGTGAGCATGATGACACACATTTTTTATGGAGGGATGACATGATCATATTTTTTGATTTATTTTTACTATGATGCATAATTTTATCAACAAGATACACCTATTTGGATTGCATTGATCATTATAATCTATGGTGGCTATTTATTAATTACACATGTTGATTCTCATATGCTACGTATATATTCCATGTCATTTATTATCTACAACATTTATTAGAGGACATGATTGTTTCCATTTGAGGCAACATTGGGGCATCTTTTTATCCTTGATTCTATATGCTTAGATATTTATCTCTTTATTCAATTATATTTTTAAATGCTTCCATGATCTTTATCTAGACTTTAGAGCCATCCTTCCTTCATGATTTTCTCATATTAGGGGCAAAATTTCACCTTGATGGAGCTTGCCACCAATTTATGGTCTTACATGCTTGTTATATGGTGATACATCTTTACATGCTATATGTGATCGTACATGCTTACATATTCTTTGAACAACTTATTCATATCATATCATGTATCATTTACCCTATCCTCCAATTAATTTCATACTATGTATGCAACCAATTGAGGATAGGCACATATGGTTGCTAATGCTTTTACATGGTTGAAATCTCAAATACTAAATTGGTTAGAAAAAGGATCATCATTGACTTGCACTAGATAAAGAGTCATCATTACATCTAGATGAAACTTGATCACATCACACACTCATATCATGTAAAGATATATCACATTTCCACATCACTTGGTGGTTGATAACACATTATGTGGAAATGTATCAAGTTATCATATTACATGAAAATTGATCACATTGTCTATATCACATAGAATACTATTGTGCATCACATTGCACAAATGTTGATCACATTACTTGCATCACATAGAAAACTATTGCACTACCATATCAAATGGAGTTTCTATTGCGTGGTCATGCACAAATCCATTTCACATTGCCACATCACATAGTATTTTTATATCACTTTTCATATAAGACATTTTTTTAACCCTTCCCTATCTGTTCTTCTCAAATTTTTATATTTTTTTAAAATATAATTTTTTTATTAATATAAAATACAATGACGAGAAAAAAAATCCCAAAATAAAAGGTACATTTAATCAACATAAAATTAAAGTCAACAAAAAAAATTAAACATTAATATTTACATCATTATTTACTTTATTTCTTTGATTATTGAACCCAAGGTGGTTTTTTGCTCAATACCACTGTTATAATCATGAATGGATTTGATTTGTTTATTCTTATTTCACTAGATCGTCATCTAAACCAGGTGCTACAGTTTCATCTTTATCATCAACTGCTAATACACGAGGTTAATCCTCTTTAACACCTTGAATGTTCACCCGAGTAATAGTACATCAAGCATGCATTAGGACAAACAAAATGGCATGCAGATACAAATTTTAAACGCCACAAGTTGAACCAAAGCATAAATTTTAAAGGAAAAATTACGTGAAAGTTCATTTTAAGTATCTTTTGGCCTTCTTTGTCCGTCCAGTTTTTGTGGTGTAGCCCTGGTCCATTTGGCCTCGATTGACCTGTTATTCCATGCAATTTCCATGGTGTGGGGTATTTGTGCTGTTACAATAATTTTACAATAATTTGATAGGAGAAAGATTTAAACAGGATAGACTGTGATGTGAAAATCCATAATGACTATTATTTTTGGCCCTTTTCAACTTTTTATTCCACACAATTTCCATGGTGTGGGGCATTTGTGTAGGTACAATAATTTGATAGTAGAAAGCTTTAAACATTATAGACTGTGACGTGAACATCCACAATGGCTCATAATAGTCCTATTTTGGCGTGTAACAGGGGAGAGTGATATGTTAGCAGAATCTTTTTAGAAAATTTGATTTGATTTGATTGAAGATTGTTCAATAGCTACCCAAATGAAAATGAAATCAACATCAACGTTTCAGTTTACTGCTGAGAGTGTATGTTCTTAACTATTCTTCTGCAGGCTGTTTGACTGTGAGCTGTAATCTATTATTGACGTCAAGTCAGGTTTTATAGTTTATTGGTAAGGTTTCTGTGGTCACCTTTACACGCTCTGAACAAGAAATTATTATAAATTGCAACTTTATTTAGTAGCAATCACATTGTGGTGTGCAATGGGTACGTCTTGGAAATTTCTGATATGTTCGAAATAGCATGGTAGAGTATAGTATTTGAAGTAAAGAACAGGAAAATGCAAATTAGAATTTGGTAGTAATTTATAAGAAAATAATTTGAAATAAGTGTGTTTTATATAAAAAAATGAAATAGATGAGAGATCTGAAATTTTAAAATGACATAAATATAATAATTATGTTATATATTTGTGTTTATTATGTTTGGAATTGAAATTTTTTGAGTAAACAGTGAATACATTAATTTATTTATTAGAAGAAAGTTTAAAATTTGAAAACATTTTTTTACATATAATTAATTTTTAATTTTTTTGTATGGATGTGTAAGTGATATTGCAAATGAATCATCTTGAATGAAGAATGGATATGTGAAAAATACATATTACAAAAAAAAAAGTTATATAAATTGTATTATTCAATTGAAACTGAAAATAGAGCATAAACATAATAATACAAAATTCAAATTTGTCACTTTTTTCATAAGTAAAATTTGCAAATTATATAAAACTGAACTTTTTGTAGAAGTTGAACCTGCATAAACAATTAAAAAGAAAATCCAACATCAATTTTTTATTTTAATTATATTTAATCAAAGAAAATTTACAAAGAATAATAGCTACCAAAAAGTAGCTGAAGGAAACAAATACTAACAGACCATAAATACAAAACAACCAAAAGAAGGCTAAAAGTTCATACATTGTACAATTTTTCTTTGGCAAACCCTATTATCAACTTGGAATTGTAAGACTTGCTCTTTAATTTGTCATAGTTGAACCTTAATCACTAAATTCTTGCATAAGAGTTGGAGTTGTGAAAACAAAAAAGCCACCTAAAGAAAGATGTCAAAGTAAAGCTTTAAAGTTTCAATTGCTTGATAATAGTTTTTAGAGTACACTACTAAAATCTAGATTTTGATATATGCTTTAGAATAACTTGTTTAATAGAATCGGAAATAACATTGTTATGCATACCAAGACCATAGATAGATTGTTTCCAATTTAACTCATGATAGAAAATAGAGAGTTGTTTTTAAAGAATCGCCCATTGTTTCTTAACAGATGTGTAGTCCCAAAATATATGTTTCATATTCTCAACACATAAACAATGAGGGCACTTGACTGGTTGGACCATCATACATTTCAATCTATCCCTGACAAGTAACTTGCAATGTAAAAATTTTCATGCCAGCACTTGCATATCAAAATCAGCTTTTGATTTTCATATTTTCATATTCATTTTCATCAAAATTTGGAACTAAATATGCATTTCCAGTTCTAATTAAGATGAGGAGTATGAGGTCAACCAAGAAGGATATGAAAATAATTTTTCAAAGGAAAATAAATGAACAAACTGAATGACAACCATTTCCAATCTTTGAAAAAATAACATTATCTTGGAGTGCACAATTTCAGAGGTCAAGAGGAACTAAGAACTTCACAAAGATCAAAAAATGTTCAAATTTATCACTCAACACAGAATGTTCTTTGAGATATTTCCAAGAGGCCCAATCAAATGTGTTAAAATCCCAAATATCCTTGAATTTACGAATTCTTTTTTTGAACAAATAATAAGCATGTCTTGAGAAGCTGATAGCAAGTGGATAATTGTGATAATTAATAAGTCTATTTTACTAGATTGAAGTTGAGGAAAAAATAAAACCATATTGCAGAGAAAAATTATTCTATTTTATAAAATGACAAACTTATTGCCAAGCTTTCCAAATAGAATAAAGAGGAAAAGAAGCTCTTATTTTAAAGAAGGAAGGCATTAATACCTTATCCAACCAATGGACAACTTTCCACTTGTTTTTACTGCAACTTCATCAATTTATTTGATATATACAAATAAATTGTTCAAGCATATCTATGCTTTGTTAGAAGAATGAAGAAGATGCACTTCCGATCTATTATTATTGATGCCAACATTGGTTGGTAATTGACTAAGTAATCTATGCATCTATCTTGATCCAAAAATATTTGTAGCAATAGGTAATTCTATGAGTTTTTGATATGTTACTCAGGAATTTCAATTATAGGTATAAACGAGTTTTCAATCAGTTTGCTTAATCCAATTTAGTCATCTAAGTGAAAGAAGGCCGGTACTCTTTTGGTCAACAAGGTTTATCATTTTTGTGATTCTCTTTGGGTCTGGGCTGACCTAATACTTAGATAACATATTCTACTTTGTATGTCAAAAAGGAATTTCATATTAAGTTGACATGTCCTTTTTGAATTTTGGGCATTACCTCATTTAGGCCGACCTAATTGATAAAGGAAGTTATGACTACGTATATATATATATATATATAATGGTCATGCAGTGAAGAGAAGTTAGATTGATGATATATAAATATGCAGTGAGTATATTGGTGTGAAGTTTTGATAGTGTTGATACATTGGCAACCAAAGCAGAAGTTTAACATTTGTTTATGAGCATAACTAGAACTATTTTTAGCACTTTGTAGGTGCACTTCTTCAGTTCATTTTTTGGCAGTGAGCCACATCTTTTGCATCCCGTCAATAATCCACATTTTGTATTCAAGTTGTGAGCCTTCTTAAGGACAATAAGTCCTAGTAGTGAGCTACTTGAACGCCCTATAATATCTTATAACCGATTATAATATATTGTGAGTTAATCTTCACCATGGTTTTTCCCATTTTGGGTTTTCCATGTAAAAATACTAGTGTCAATGTGTTATGCTCTCTTTTATGTTTTGGTTTAAATGGTTGCTATTAGATATGGATTGGTAATTGGATGGTTAATAACTAGCTTGGCCAGTGGAATACTAATTCACCCCCTCTCATTATTCGGTATATTCAACAATTGGTCTCAAAGCCTAGTTCCTTGAAAGAAGCCTAACAACTTGAGGAAGGTCCTAGAAATTGAACACATGGCTAGAAAATACTATTTGTTCCTCCAGAAAAAAATTATGAATTTGAAGAGATCAATGATGCTCTTGAGGAATTATATAAAAGTGAGGATGAGAAGGAAACTCTAAAAGGAAATTTAAAGGAAGCAAATGATTGCATCAAGAAATTGAGAGAACAAATTAAAAAATTCAAGGATAGACATAGAGAAGTCAATGGTCAGTTGAAGAAGGCTAATGAGGTCATTACCAAACTGAAAGTGGAAATAGAAGAAAAGAAGCGAATTGAGGAATTCTAGAAAGCTGAAATCTAGAATAAAATTAATGAATTGTACAAAGCTTGAATAGGAAGTGGTAACCTTAAGAGTTGATCTGGAAAAAGAAAAAGCACATGAAGAAAGGTTCAATACAAGCTCTACAATGCTTGATGAATTGATTTCATCTTAGAAACCTGCTAAGGAAAAAAGTGGACTAGGACTTGAAGAAGGACAATGCTCAAAGACTAAATCGACTCTCAACAAAATGGACAATCAAAGGAAAACTCAAAGCAATGCTTATGAAAATAAGAATAGAAGGATCAATACTGGAAGACTCCCTATTCGACAACCTAATGTGCAAAGGTACCCATCTTTTAATGGTTTTTGTTTCTCATGCAATAAATTTGGTCATAGGGCAATATGATGTAGAAGTAGGATGAACCAGAATAGAATAAGTCAAAATGTTGGATTCCTTGTTGGTCAATGCTACGTTTGCAACAAGTTTGGACATAGAGCTACCAAATGTAGAAGTCAAATAATGATGAACAAGTTTAATACTAGTGGAAGAATTCATTCTTTTCAAGGCTACTGTTACACATGCAATATCTTTGGACACAAGGCTAATTAGTGTAGGTCAAGGTGAGTGCAAACTCTCTTGATCAAGGATATGTTGTATGCTACTTTTACAACAAACCAGGACATATCTCAAAATTTTGCAGTAGTAAAGTTGGGAAGAAACTGAATCTAAAATAGAAGAACAAGCCAATGAACAAGATAAATCCTAAAGAAGTAAGGAAAGAAAGGGAAAAAAATTGGAGAAAGAAGGAAGAACCTAAGAACAAGGATGAACTGAATAATCCTGTGTAGATACCTCTTCTAAGAAATGAATCTAGTAATGATTTCAGGGGGAGAAGTCACAAAAAAATATAAAAAACCCCTGATATATGAGGTGTCATACGATGAAAGAAGGATATGTGATGTGAATTTTCATTTTGAAAGAAATGGAGAAAATTCTAGCAGAAAGTAAGCAAAGAAAAAGAATTGTAGAACTTTTTTGGTTTACAGTGCATTTCCAGTGTGGCTGACAACTTTAAAGTTGAAAAGCAATAAATGAAAATTAGGGCAAGAACCATAAAGAATAAATCAAGAGAATAAAGCAAGCGACTAAGTTGAGGAAAGGTAAATTTGTGCAAATTGGGAATAATAGTGCAAGCTGAAGCAAGAAAGAAAGTGATTCAAAGTATCGTACATTGAAACCCTAGTTGTCGACAAGCAATCCATTCTCTATTATTCGAATTCTGTTTTTTTCAAAATTGAACTCTTTGTTAAGCTTATTGAAAACTATTTCAAAAATATGGCCACCCCTACTATTGTGGAAATTTCTGAGAGGACACAACCAAATTTCAAAAGATGTTCATGGAAAGTTTATGAAAATAATCTAGTGGGTGCATTCTCACACATTCCAAGTCATGTGTTACCTATCGAAGATCCAAGAACATACATTTGTGGAAAACTCAAAGAATTTGATCACCAAGAGTTGAAGGATTTTTGGGATAATGAGTTAACTAATAACCTATTGCTCAAGGAAAAATATGAAAACCTAGTTCAAATGAAGTTGAGTGTTTAGAACTAGTTCTTGAAATTTTCAAGCAAGAGTGAGGAAAAATTTATCAAGATGGCTCTCAGTAGGATCCACAACAATCTTGTATGGTTAAATGAACTAGGGGTTATCAACAAAGAGGTGATTCGAGCTGTTACTGGTCTTTGTGACACTAGTGCCATTCTTGTTCTAAAAGTAGTAAAGAATGATGATGTTACAAGGTTAGTTGGTGCCAAGTTTGATGGGAGAGCCCTACCTACAAATTTTATCATAAAATTTGCAATCAAGTATGTTGCCATTATGATTGGGAAAAAAGTTTATTTCATAAACAGAGAAAATTTAGTATCGGCCATGGCTATTCACACAGCTTATGAAATGGTGGTGAATGGAAAGAATTTTGATCTCTATGAGTTACTGAGATTGCAACTTTTGCAAAATCTGAGTATGACAAAGGCGAAGAGACATGCATTTAAATTTGGAACTCTTGTTTGTTTGTTATTCTATTTTCTAAGGGAGTTACCTAGAAGAAAGAACATAATATAAGATACCTCCAAACCGGTTGCTCATCAAATTTATGATTAATTACGTAGTTTAGGAGATTTCAAGGCTCAGAACAATGCCTTCACTACATTATTTACAATCTTTCAAAATGAAATGAATGAAAGAGATAGAATTCCAAGAAGTTTGGTGAAGAAGTATGAGAAGGAGATAACATTTCTTGTGTCTACAGATGCATCATTGATGCTATAGAACCCAAAATTCATTGGATTGAACCTATGGGATATGAGATGAAGAGAAAATGGCCAAAAGGTATATTGAGATTCTGTTAGCAAGTCCTAAACATCCCTCTCTACCTAGGCTCAGTACATATGAGGAGAAATCTATCAAAATTCATTTGGAGGCTACTGCACCTAAAGTAAGAAATAAAGTTGAAGCTTCTTCCAAGACATAGCATACATTAAGGATGAAATAGGACTATTGAAGGAGGTCCTTGACGAAAGGAAAGCTATTTGTAGATCTACCCAACAAACCCAAAAAATTAGGAAGGCTATATATCTTCTGGTGCTACACCAGCACCTATTTCTAGCTCTCTCGCACCTAGTACAACTAATGTTGTGAAAGGAAAGATAAAATAACAAAGTGTCCCTATATCTATTAATGTTACTTCCCCTTTTGGTCCTAGTACCAGGGCATCTAAAAGGAAGGATGCACTTGCTGCTGCACCATTTGCTGCTTCAAGAGGAAGAAGAAGAGTGAAAGAAAAGGCTCATAGGAAAAGGAATTTGAGTGATGTTGTTGAGGAATAAATGGCACTTGATCTAGAAGAGGAGCAATAGTTGAAAAGAAACAAAAGTAGTACCCCGTATGAAGGATTCAAAACCAGTATGGTTGTCTCTACAGATGAAGAGTTAGAAGAAGAGGAGGACTCTTACCAAATTCATGCACATGCAAATAAGAATGAAGAAAGCTTGTTTGTCCCTGTGGAGAAAATTCCTGGTTCTCCTCTGGTAACAAATCATCCTCCCTTGGTTCTCAAAACCTTAGTGAACCATTTGATTGATAATGATCTTATGTCAACTACTGAGTTATATGATGAAGTAAATAAAGAAGGAAAAAAACCATCATCTGCAACATAAATATGGATACAGCCAAAGGTTATTGAATATGTGTAGAAAGAATTAGTACTTAGAAGGCAAGAAGCTTTAAATGTTGAAGAAAAAATGAGAAGAGAAGCTATAAAATCTGTTAGTTCAACTCAATCTGAAATAGAAGTTGTAAATCTATTGAAAGATTGTTCTACAATGTTCCAAGTCAAGCAGAGAGTCATTATGTTAATGACTAAGGAAGAAGAATATGTTGAAAAATTAAGGCAAGAAACTCATGATGTGATCAAGCAATTTGCAAGGACCCTTGGGACAAGAACTAGTTCTTCATCTCACACTATTTAGACTCAAGAGCATGTGACTCTTGCTAAAGTAATATATAATCCTATCTTGGGGACTATTGATGAGACACTTGGTGCTTTAGAGACCCCTGCCTCTCAGATGGACACAAAAGGAACTACTAGTAAGAGGTTTGATGATCATCCTAAGGATCAATCCGATGAAAAGAGAGAAGAACATCAAGAATCCACTGGGAACAGAGAAGAGGAAAACAAAGATGAAAATGAAGGAAGTAAATACAAAGAAAATGATAAATACTAGGATGATGAGGATAAAAGAAAGGAAGAAAATAGAAAGCCATCTGGTGATGAAAAAGAAAAAGAAGAAGGAAAAGAAGAGGAAGAAGGAAAGAAGAAAGAGGAAAATAAGGAAGCCATTCTAGCTGAAGGTGAAATTCCCAAAGGCCCTGAACCATCAAAGCAATCTAGAGAGTCATCTGAAAGTAATCTTAAAGGTCTTCTTTCAAGACAAGCTGTAATCCAACCTATGCTTCCACCTTAGCTAGTCAAGCTGCCATCTTACCTAGGTGATGTGGACTTGACAAAGATTACACTAAGTGACAAAATGAAGCTAAGTAACACTTTCATCTGCTCTATCACATAGGAGGCTTTATAGTCATATCAAAGATGTAATGAGTTGATAAATTAGGCTATCAAAACTCTACAAGAGTCTACCCTTTCTGTTACTTCAGACAACTCTTTAGCTCTGATTAAAAATTTGAGGCTAATTTTTTATGCTATTAAAGAGTACACAACCAATCTTAAGATGTAGACCACAAAAGAAGTAGAGTTGAATTTGCTAGAGAAAAAAGTTGAATTTGCTAGAGAAAAAAGTTTTTGTTTCTACAAGATAAGTGTATTATTGCTCATGAAAAAGATTTGTATATCTTGAAAGAGGTAAGAGAATGTGATGAAGAGGCTCAGTTACTATTTTTTTATTGGATGAAATGAACAGAAGCCACTCGAAGTATCAGGGATCTAATAGACTCAATTGAGTCTCAACTTGCCAATATCTCCAAAGATTATAAATTTGTTAGTGATAGAGACTATGTTAGGTGGGTTTCAATTGTAGATCTTCAAAAAAAAAAATTCATCTTGCAAAGGCAAAAGGAAGAGGCTATGAGGAAGTATGCCCAACTTGGAAATTTGGTCATGTCCAAAAATGTTACCATAACACATGCACTAATTGAGGAAGTGATTCTCAAGGAGCTACAAGGTGCCACCAGTTCTTGATTTTGAAACGTTTCCTCCTCCTTTTTCCTTGATGTCAAAGGGGGGGAAGAGAAGAGAAAAGAGAAGAGAAGAGGAGATCAAATATGTTTGTTTCTATACATATGTTAGGGGGAGTTGAGCAATATTCTTTTATGTTTTTGAAGCAAGTTTTTTTTTTGCACATGTTGCCATCAATGACAAATGGGGAGATTGTTAGAAGAATGAAGAAGGTGCCCTCTGGATCTATTGTCATTGATGTCAACATTGGTTGGTAAATGACTAAGTAATTTGTGCATCTATCTTGATCCAAAAATCTTTGTAGCAATAGGTAATTCTATGAGTTTTTGATATGTTACTCATGAATGTCAGTTATAGGTATAAGTGAGTTTTCAACGAGTTTTCTTAATCTGGTTTAGTCATCTAAGTGACAGAAGGTTGGTACTCTTTTGGCCAACAAGGTTTATCTTTTGTTTGTTTCTCTTTGGGTCCAGGCCAACCTAATGCTTGGATAACATGTTCTACTCTATATGTCAAAATGAATTTTTTATTAAGCTAACATGTCCTTTTTAAATTTTGGGTGTTCCCTCTTTTAGGCTGACCTAATTGATAAAGGAAGTTATTACTATGTATATATAATGGTCATGTAGTGAAGGGAAGTGAGATAGGTGATATACGAATATGCGGCGAGTATATTGGTGCAAAGTTCTGATAGTGTTGATACATCAGCAACGAGATCAAAAGTTTGACATTTGTTTTAGAGCATAACCAAAACTATTTTCAACACTTTGTAGGTGCACTTCTTTAGTTCATTTTTTGGCAGTGAGCCACATCTTTTGTATGTTCGCAATAAGCTACATTTTATATTTAGAGTGTGAGCCTTCTTAAGGACAGTGAGTCCTGGAAGTGAGACCTGTAATATCTTATAACTGGTTGTAATATATTGTGAGTTAATCCTCATTGTGGCTTTTCCCATTCTGGGTTTTCCACATAAAAATCTCAGTGTCAATGTGTTATGATCTCTTTTTTTTGGTTTACTATTGCTATTAGATGTGGATTGGTAATTGGATAGTTAATAATTAGCTTGGCCAATAGAATACTAATTCACCCCCCCTCTCAGTATTCAGTATATTCAACAATTGGTATCAGAGCATAGTTCATCAGAAGAAGCATAACAGCTTGAGGAAGGTCCCAAAAATTGAACACATGGCTGGTAAATACTATCTGTTCCTCCGAAAGAAAATTCTAAATTTGAAGAGATCAATGGTGCTCTTGAGGAATAAATAAAAGTGAGGATGAGAAGGAAAATCTGAAAGGAAATTTGAAGGAAGCAAATGATTGCATCAGGAAATTGAGAGAACATATTTAAAAAATCAAGGATAGAAATAAAGAAGTGAATGATTAGCTGGGTGTGTGCAAGAAGTTGAGTCCACTTTTTGGCCAAAAAGTGGAAGTGTTTTCCCTGATTTTCAGTATTTAACACATTTGACCTTAAAATTTGAAGCACTTAGAGATGAAATCTTTAAAAAAGTCACTAATCATAAAATGTAGTGCTCGGAGTCTAGTTTCCAAATATGTAATTTATTTCAATACCCAGATTGTACAAATTGAGTTTCAATAGGCATTTCAAAAAACCACTGTTTAAAAGTCATTTTTTTGTACCATACCATGCACGTGTACGACATCCATATTTTGACTTAAATTATCGTATTTTTCTAAATCCTTTTGGAAAAGTTTTATGACTCATTGAACCTTGTCTTGATATTTTTTTGTAATTTTATTGAGTATTTTTTTTTTGTTAATTTTTATTAGGCGATTTGTTGTTTTGAAAAATTGTCATATGCAGCATGCAAGATGACTAAACTTATCATTTTTTGATTTTTTTTTCAAATTGAAAAGAATTGTAAGTTTGCTCCTAAAATTGCAATCCATTTTGTCCAAAATGTTATGTTGATCAAAAGTTGTTAAATAAGTAAAAAACTACGATATTTAAAAGTTTATGGACCAATTTTATTAGAAATTAATTGAAAAATGCAAAAAATAATTCAATTGCAAAAAAAATTATATATTTAGAATCTGCATTGTTTGATCTAAAATGGGTTTTCATTTTGTCAGAAAATTTTCAAAAAAAGGTCGTCAGCCATATGTCCAAAGTCGATATTTTGCTTTGACATTGTTAGGGCTTTCAATTTGCAGGTCAAACCAGGTTGAAGGCTTAGGTTCGGACTTCCAAAGCTATTCCCGAACCTAAAACCATGGCAAAAACCCACCCACGATGCAAAACCAAATTCAAATTTCAAAAAACGGGATCCCGATTATAACACGGGATCCCATTTAGTAATAAACGGGATCCCGTGTTATAATCAGGATCTCGTTTTGTTTTCGACCGTTGAAAAAGTAACGGGATCCTGTTTATAACACGGGATCCCGTTACCCTTACAACGGCTCGCGGAGTGAATTCTAATAAACGGGATCCCGATTATGGAGCGGGATCCCGTTTATTAGTAAACGGGATCCCGTTTAGTAATCGGGATCCCGTTTTATTATAAACGGGATCGCGTTTTATAGACGGGATCCCGTTTTATATTATTTAAAAACACTGTTGACAATTACTGTCAACTCTGCAACTTTGCAACTTGACATGTACGGCCGAGAGCACTGAAAATCAATTATTTTTCATATGTTATTGTATTTACAGGTGGTCAACTTGATTTTTTGTTAATTTTATCAAAGGGAGCATCGTCTACACCATTTTTGAAGTGAAATTTGCAATATGGATTGAATTTTTCAAAGGAAGCATAAAGAGAACAATTTTTAAAGTGGTATTGTGGTAGTTTTCTATTTGTTTTGAGGAACACAAGAAGAAGAATTTTGGCGTAATAGGTATTCAACTTCCAATTTGGATTCAATATTTTGAAGTATTTCACTATTAACATTCATCTGTGCTTGAAAATTTTATAATTATGGGAGATAAATTTAGTAATAAGAGAAGAAAGACATTGACTCCTCAAGAAGTTGAAGCAAATAAAGAAAAAGAGAGACAAAGACAAAGAGAAAGAAGAATGAGAATAAAATCAATGAACGATGGTGGAGCAACCAATTCAACAACTATTGAAGATGAAAACATTGAAGATACCATAGTTGTACATGAAGCTAATTTGCAAGGAGTCAATTTGGAGAAGAATATGATTATACAAACAAGTCATACTATGTCTTCAAATCCCTCTTTGAATGCTATGGAGAATGTTTCAATATACACAAATCCAGGTACGTCTTCAAATCCACATGTTAGTGACATGGTAAATTTGTTTGTAGAAGATTTACAAGAAGCTGGATATAATGATATTGACATTGACTATATTCAAAGAAATGAAACTTTTATAGAATTTGTTGAAAACAAAAAAGAAAAATCTTTTGTTGCAAATGAAAATCAAAATGATCATTTTCTTGAAAATGAAAACAAAACCTATATTTTTGATGAAAATGAAAGTAATGAAAACGTTTTTGTTGATGAAAATGAAAATGAAGCTGTTTTGTTAATGAAAATGAAGATGAAAATGAAAATGAAAACCGTTTGTTGATGAAAATGAAAATGAAAATGAAAGCTACATTTTGTTGATGAAAATGTGATGAAAATTTAGAATGTGATGTTGAGATTTAATGAAAATACTTTTTTTTTAAAATTGGAAGTGGTGTTTTAGATAATCTTTCTGATCAAATTTCATGGAGGCAAATAAGAACACATGCGAATAGAATATACACGGAATTCTTTTATCGTAGAAATATTGCATTTCAATGTCAACTAATGATGCAATTGATGAGAATGCAAAAAATGAGGAAAGTAATGAAAGGTTAGGCTTTTATGTTAAACCAAAAAGAAAAGATCAATCATTAAAACATGTTATGTCTACTGTTGCTAGTGCCATTCAATCTATTGGGAAAAATAGTCGATCTAAGGGATAAAGCTGACAAGAAAGAACATGACTACTTGCTATAGTCAATAAAACAACTTTATCTACGAATGGTAAGCAATATTAGTGAAGTTTTAAAAATGCATCCTAAAACATTACTAAGAGCTGACAAAATAAGAAAGTATAAATGATCCTATCCAATCAATGTTGGAGTTCCGATTGGGCCGACTACAAGATGCGATATAAAATTGAGTGTTGAAATTAAATCTTTGATTTTGGCATGTAATAATACTAGGGTATCATCTAATGCTAGAGATGTTTTAAAAATAAGAGTGTAGTCAAAAGTTTGTGATCCTCATCCAAAACACCTATTAGATACAACACAAACTAAATTTCATAGAAAATTTTGTGGTGATTTAGTGTTACCTAGTAATATTAAAATAAGTCAAAGGTCTTTTGAAAAATGTAAACCACAGTGGCAAAATTAATAAGCCTTGTGAATATCTTGTTATTGTAAAATGCATGTTCAATTTCATTATCTTTATGATGTTTTTTGATATATACATTGTACCTTGCATACTAACATGATTATACAAGAATGTGGTATTAATATTCCACTTGAAGCAATAAGAGAGTTTATTTGGGTTTGTTTTGTCAAAATCTAATGATAGATTATTTTATTTAAGTTCTTGTATTTTACGGACAATGCATTACTTCTTGAATATTTCATTTTAAGAAATTGTTTGCATGAAAGTATTGATCATGATTTTGGACAACAATTAGTAGACGTCAAAAGATTTAGGAATGTTCGCTATTCTTTAAAAGATGGAAAAATAGGAAAGCGTTGTGATTTAGTTACAGAAAAAGTTAGTGTGCATGCATTTATGAGTGAATTTAATAATAAAATTGTACCAAAATATGGTATGCACTCTGAACATGCTCGATGGCTTGATGGCCAATTTCGCGCATGTAGAAACACATTTCCAATTGGTGCTATACTTTCAGTGGTTGATTTTGCGGAGAATTATACTCTCGCTCCGCAAGAGGAAATTCAATCTCAATATTATAATTCAGTGCAAGTAGCTATGTTTGTCCATATTGTTTATAGACATCCAGATGATAGCACTGAGGATGATAGAAAAGTTTTTTGAGGGAGTATCATTTTATTTGAGTGACAATCAATTACACTCATTAGAGTTTGTTCAATACTGTTTTAGTATATTTTATAGAAATTTAAGAGAAAGGGGAATCTAGATGAAAGAACACCTCATATAGTGGAATAATTATCGCAGGGCAGTTCAAAAATGCTAGAATGTTCTATTGGTTAAGTAGGGTTCTAAAGGAACTTCATTCCAACATATATGGAGTTTTTTGAAATTTGGGCATGGTAAAGGAGAACATGATGGAGCTGGTGCGTGTGTCAAAGAATTCTTGCTAGAGAACAATTAAAATTCGAGGATTCAGTAAAATTTAAAAATGCACATGAGATTGTGGATTGGTGTAATAGAAGATTATCTGCACCTGGTTTGAGTGATTACTCTATAGTTCATCGATTCTTTGGTTGGTGGAAGAAGAAAACATTGTATCTAGAGTTGATTGTGAGACAATTAGTGGATCTACTAAATGGCATTCATTTAGGAGTGTGACAGCAAGCACATGGACTATTTGGACAAGGGAGCTTGCATGTTTTGCCATTTTTTGTATCTCGGGGAAATTGGGAAGCTTGTGAAAATCTGAGAATGGAGTTGAATAGTAAGCGGCAAGATCGTTGACACTGTAGAAGCATAATAATCAATATGAAATAACTATTGAATAAAATGATCAATTGTTTGCATCTGAAGATTATGATCGTGTTTCAGACCTTGTACAAGAAGGTAATTTTAATTTAATTTATTTCATTTTATTTTTCTTTATTAAGTTATTTTTTAATACTAAATTAGTTATATGGATATGCACAAGTTATTAAATCAAATTTTGTTGGCAGGACATGTGTATGTAGTTATTGCACCTGAGGGGAATGAAGAGCAAACAGAATATTGGTTGGCTCGTTGTGTGGAAACTAAACATAAGTTGTTAACACCTCAAGAAGATGATGATGGCTTTCATTATCCAACAGGTACGGTGATCCCCTTAAGACACCTCCTTAAGCAAATTTTGATAACAAGTTTTAGATCTCCTTAAGCAATTTTTTAGAACAAGTCTTTGATCCTCTTAAGTAAATTTTGAGAAGTTATTTGATGGTGGTTTTTGAACATGTTTTCCAATAGGATCAGTGGTGGTTGTTGGCACTTGGCTACGAAAATACTTGAGAAGAAAGAATGGTCTACCTGCATTCGAAGACTATGAAACACATAAAAGATTATGCATTATTCACATTTGGTGGTGGCAACAAATATAAAACTAGAGCGCTATCGTGGAAGACCTTCAAAAAATTTACTATGGTCAATTTCTATGGAAGAGCATGAGGAAATCATAGATGCATTGCAAAAGAGAGGATGAAAGATGAGTGATGGACTAAGTAAATCTGAGTAAATATAGTTTTGGTTTTATTTTGTCCTTTTACTAAATACGTAAATACGTATATGCGACATTGGTCAAGTGTGTTATTAGTTGAAATCGATTTAAATTGTTCTTTTATATATCCTTAAGGCATAATCACAAAAGGATCTAGTCTATGCAAATTCAACCTAGACAACATGGAATACTTGGTAAAAACAGGTAATTATTAGTTAAACTATATTTAAATACATGTTTTTATTACATATTGATATTGCTTGGACATAAATAGTTAAAATTGATTTGTTGTCAATTTTTGTATCCTAAAGCCATCATTGCATTGATGTAAGCGCTTTAAAGGGCAAGGAGGATGGTTTCAAACATGGGAGTAGCTTTAAGTAGGGTTTGGGTTGTGTACATGCTGTTGAACGGACATTAGAATATGTATAACGATGATTTCATTGATATTGCTTGTACCTTTTATATATCAGGTGGTGTGAAGACCTACCACATTCTAGGCACGAGTTTGAGATTTTCTTGAGATGGCATATCTAAATTTTGTAAACATTGTTTTGAGATGACATATATGTACATACTTACAGAACTAAACATACTCTGTGTACTTATATGTATCAAATATATATTCTATATATTTTTTTTGTTAAATGTGCATGTTTTCCTACTTTGAAACTTTATGTCTAATTCTATAATCACTAAATATCATGCATACATTATTGTTCTATTATGACCCTTTTATACATCCCCTTAATTAACATGTTCTATTATGACCCCTTTAGACATCCCCTTAAGACCCCTTAAGACATCCCCTTAATTAACACATTCTATTATGACCCCTTTAGACATTCCCTTAAGACATATTATAACCCCTTAAGACATCCCCTTAAGACATTCTATTATGACCCTTTTAGACATCCCTTAATTAACATGTTATATTATGACCCCTTTAGACATCCCCTTAATTAACACATTCTATTATGACCCCTTTAGACATCCCCTTAAGACATCCCCTTAATTAACACATTCTATTATGACCCCTTTAGACATCCCCTTAAGACATATTATAACCCTTTAATACATCCCCTTAATACATTCTATTATGACCCTTTTAGACATCCCCTTAATTAACATGTTATGTTGTGACCCCTTTAGACATCCCTTAAGACCCAAGACATCCCTTGATTAACCGTTCTGTGCCAGTGCTAGACATCCTTAAATTAACATATATTACTTGACCCTTTAGACATCCTTAGGGCTTAGTGGACGTCCTTAATTAACCGTTCTGTGTGACCCCTTTAGACATCCCCTTAAGACATAATTACATTTATAAGACATCCCTTAAGGCGTTCTATTATGACCCATTTAAGGCGTCCTTAAATAACATGTTCTATTATAGGCCCTTTTGACATCCTTAAGACATTCTATTATGACCCCTTTAGGCGTCCTTAATTAACATGTTCTATTATGACCCCTTTAGACACCCCCTTAAGACGTCATTATTTGTTTTGACAACTTATAAATTAGTGTTAGATGAACCCTTACCCTGTCCTAAAATTAATCCTATCCCTAAGCCTTGTTGTATCTGACCCTAATTGAAACCTAACCCTAACTCTAGTTGTCTCCTAATCCTAACCTTTACCCAAAGTTTTATCCTATAACCCTAACCTTAATTCACAGAGAAAATTTTGTGGGTCATATTTCTATTTCTTATGTACATAGTTTATGTGATATTCTTTTTTTTTTTTTGTTATTGACACATGGAGACAAGAATTTTATTCATTTTTCATACACAACACACAATCATGATATTCTAAATGGGGAAACAATGATGAAATTAATTTTCCTTTGGATTGAGCTCCATATTCATGATTTTTAAAATTTATCATGTGTGTACACTACGTATTCATCACCTAATGGTTACAATTGTTTTACATATACACATTCTTATGTTATCATATAATTTATGTGATATTCTATTTTTTTTTTCTTGTTATTGACACATGGAGACAAGACTTTTATTCATTTTGCATACACAACACACAATCATGATATTCTAAATGGGGGAAACAATGATGAAATTAATTTTCCTTTGGATTGAGCTCCATATTCATGATTTTTATAATTTATCATGTGTGTACACTACATATTCATCACCTAATGGTTACAATTGTTTTACACATACACATTCTTATGTTATCAT
>VDFB02000013.1:132528548-132570785 GCA_007258455.2 Sequoia sempervirens | reverse complement strand
CTACCACTTGTCTCAGTTTCTAAGGGAAAGGGAATGAACTCACTAAACACACACACTTCTGAGAGGTTTTTTGGGTTGATTTAGCTAAGGTTATAGTTCTCCTAGTTCACTTTTGGAAACCGGCCCTTGGTTTGCAAAACTAGAGATTCTAGGTTCTAAATGAACACTTATCCTTAGAATGCTTGGGAACATTCCCAAGTAGATTTTCCATTTGTTGTGCATATTGCACACATGCCCCATTTAGAATGGGGATCCTCTTTCTTTTTTCCTCACTGGGTCACTTTTTTGTCACCTCATTTTGTGTGCCACCTATTTTTGTGTCCTAAATGGTCAATGAATCTCAAAGAAATCATTTTGAAGTGATCATGTTTTGGTCCCTTCAATTTTTCAAGGCTTTAGGCCTTTGTGAAACTTCCTTGGTTGATTGCTTTTAATCCTTGAATTTGACATCCTTGGAGCTGGGAAGGTACATCCTTTTGGGCTGGCCCACATGGGTTTCCTTCACCTCTAATCCATTCCAAATAGCCTTCATCCAATGACCTACTATTTGGGACTTAACTCCACAGTTGCCATTTTCGTTGTTGACCTTTCAAATGGCTGACTGCTCATTGCCATCTGCTTGGCGTGTTCCATCGCTCTCGTCACCATTTTTGAATTATTGACTATTCACCAACTACTAAGGCCATTGTATGAACAATAATGACCTGCATTAAATGCATAATTTTCTATAAATAGCTTGAGTTGAGCTATCATTTTCATCCTGTCAATTTTTGAGAGTGAGTCAGAGAGCCCTACAAATTCTGCTGTCATTCCCACCACATTCGCTTGCTGATTCTAGACTATTATCCATTGTTTTCTGAACATTCTTCATTGGGTTGCATAGGTAGGTTTCCTACCATACACCATATTTGAGTTTTCATCCATTCTTGCTAAAATTGATAAATTTGAAGGAAGAAAACTTGATAAATAACTAGAACAGACCTAGGTGCACAAAACCCACCTTATAAAATTTCAAAACTTGGAGAGGATCATCTTGTTGGCCTCATGTGAAATGTGGCCTCTCCACGACCATTCATTAAGGAAAGCATTCATGCTTTGTGGGCCCACACCTTATTCATTGTCATCCCCATCCTTTGAAATGTGTTTAAACTTGAAATAGTAGGTGCCTCCATTGTGTCTGCCTCGACAGAAGACTCCTCTAGCTTAGCCGCCTTGAACATTGGTTAAAATTTACAAACTCAAATGTAGATCCTTCGACCCTCTCTGGTTCACATCTATGGGATTCCACCTCCAAAATACCTTTAAAACCTACCATTTTAAATGAATATTTGATAACTACTTTCTAGTATGTAGACACCGCCTTGTTGATCACCTAACAAACTCAAACATTTCTAGAAATCTTAAGTCTTGGTCAATCACAGGTCCCTCCCTATGGACTTCTTCTTGCAAAATTTTGTCTATCTTTCATCATCTTGAATGGATTTTATAGCCCATCGTCCTATCTATTAGACTTCACCCCCTGTCATCATCGTCCAAGTTGAAGAGCAACAATTTGAGCATGTGGATCACTCTTTGTGAACCTCTGTTAGCATCTTTTTGATGTATGAATGACTATCCTAAATGGAAAAACCTCTGCATCCACTCAATTCTATGGGTCTCAAACTCACCTTTGTCAATTGTTTCCCTTAGTTTCCTTAATGACCAAATGTTGGACCCTTCGCAGACCCCTCCTGATGGGTTTCCATCAATGCTCAACTATGGTGATTCCATCATTCAAAATGGTCTTTGCATGCAAACCTTCCATGCTATGGGTCCCAAGTTTTCCATGTCCATCTGAGTCCAAAATCCAAAATAATCAAGTGTTAAGTATTGTGTGGACAATCTCTTGTGTGTGGCCTGTTAGTTCTCAAAAATGCAGGTGAAATGCCTCAAGAGGTTGCCAATCTCTTGGTACATTTTAGGGTAACAGACAAGGCCAAATGACTTAGACCTTCTACTCTTCAGGTGCTGCTAGACCTAAGTGGGTGTACCCAAATGAATAAAGCAGACTTAAATTTGCAACTTGATTGATTTGATGGATCTATTACGATAGCACAAATGTAATAGATGAAAGCTTATAGACTACCCCTACTCCTAATATTAAACTTGAGATGTGGATGGTTTAATAAGGTTTTATGAAATTCTAAGATGTGAATAGTGTGACCAGTGCCTACTTCCGTTGGGATAATGGAGTCAAGATTTGTATAATGGGTGACTTGCTTAATGGCTATAATTCAAATTGCTTGGCACTTGTGACTATTTACAGCTTGTGTAAACGTGAAAGAATGTAATTATCAAATTCTTCTTAATGATCCAAATGTCCTTTTCAAAATTACTATGATTAATCAAAAGGATTTAATCCTGTCTTGCAGGAACTAGTTAATTGAACCACACAAGAGCAGCAAGTGTGTTTCGATAAATTGAAGAATATCCTTGATATTTCAATTTAAATAATCAGGAAATGACAACCTTGGAGACAACCAGATAATGTTTTCAATAATTTTGACAAACAATTGACACCATAATTGGATCACTAGATAAATGTATTCTTCTCCATTATGTAATTTGAAAATATTTGACAATGTACAACATGATAATTTATTTCGGCAACAGTTCACCCTATCCAACTACCTAACCTACTTATTTCTCCTAAATCTAATCTCTCTAATGATTTTATATCATCTCACATATATACATTACATTAGGGTTATAACCCTACACAATGCAACTCTTCAATTACCTTTGGTAAATAAAATACTTAATTAATTGCCTTCCAAAAAATTAAGTATTTTAATTTTGATCTCGATTTTGCATCTCGACGATAATTAATGTTGGTAGTTATGTTTTACTTGAAACTTTAATTTTTTCCCATTTAAAGTAATTACTCGGTCCATGACTACTTGGGAAAAATATTCTCCATTTATGTTTCTTGGCTGAAAGATTTCATCACTTTTAACTATTTCATTAGGTAAATAACTAACCATCCTTTTATTCCCCTTGGTGAAAAATTCAACTTTCCTATGCAAATGCTTTATATTTTTTACCCCTTATGCCTTCTATTGTGGGAAAAGTAAATATCCACCTTATAACTCCCTTGGTGAAAATATTTCCTAAACTTATTGAAGTATTTTACCTTGCGCTTAGCTTATGCATTTTCACCAAATGATATTTCACCAAGTGAAAAAAATTAATCAGCCGTTTAATGTATTTCTTTTAACCTCCCCGGTTATAATATTTCACATAATACTTTACTTTATAAAAATATTTTAGATCTCCACCTTCATTCTAAAAAATATTTACTTTTGTACTCCTCCCACAATTTCATATTTAAACTTCACCTTTGTGTTTACCCATAGTATTTATTTTAATACTTTATCTACCCTCAAGTTTTTGGCGTGACATGCTCCATCGGAAGGACTTTCCCCGACTTTGATTCTCTTGCCGATATACTCTTTCATCGGTGTGACAAGCACACCCGATGAGACTTTACCTTGATTATTATTGTCTCGGTGATCCATTTGGGATTCTTTTTCCTTGGTGTGTTGATTTTATGGTTTCTTCACAAGTTGTTTCTAGAAATGTAGGGAATCATCCATTTTCACTATATTATTTGTGAGAAAAAACTAATGTGTCTTTAATTTCCAGATACCTATCATTGCATCATTGAAAGATTGGCCTCAAACATTATCTTTTCATAGAGCTTGATGGATTTTAAATTTGTGCTCCCACTTGCATACATCGCAATATTTGAGAACCATTCGTGTTGAAGGATAGTGTCGATTATTATAGGAATCTCAATCTTCCTTTTTGCTGAGTTTGAATGTAATATCACTCTTCCCATTTTGGCATCAATGACTTCTTTTTAATGAAACAACAGTTCATACCTTCTGTTTTTTGCGTTTCCTCCATTTAGATAAAATGATGCTTATTAATAATACCAGATCCTCTGCAAAATAGTGTTGTGACTCTATCCGATGGTAACTCAAGCAAGGCACCACCTTCTATATCGATTGAAAGATCTCATAACATCAAAGTGTATAGGAAACTGTAGAATTGGTACTGGTGTCGGGATTATATTTTGAAAGATTTTGTGCCATATACCTACAATGTTTCAGGCCCATATTCACACAAGTAGCAATCACAATTTCTGATAAATTCTATTACTCCTTAAAGTGCACGGAGAAAACTATAGAATTGGCACCGAGGCCTTTCATGTATGAATTGATCCCAAATGTCATTCTTTAGTGCCTCCATAAAATTTTGTTGTGTAAACACAAAATCATCCACTCAGAATGAAGAATCACAATGCTGTTCACATTTGGTCTTACTAATCATTCGATATTGAATATTCATGAAGCACTATAACATCTTCCATGCTTTCTTACTCCTCCACTGAGAGTGTTTTCTTGACTAACGACATTAATCTGTTCTTGAAGTTGATGCAAATCCTTTGTTTCTTGTCAATTTTATTATCCATATGCCACGCTTCAGTCTCAAAAAATATTGTTCAATCATGTTCTATTTCTGGTATAGTTGTTTCTTCACTGTCTGAATCTAGAGGAATATCCTTAATTCCTTCGACATTCTTCTGCACCTTCTGCATAATTAAGATTCTCTTCCCCAATCAGGCCTGATGCTTTCAATTATTTTTTTAGCAGAAGAAGTCTCATTGAGCATAGAAGCCATACTTTTTGATATTCTTCAATAATCGTGCAATATACATACCCAACTTCAAATGACTATCCTAATTGTAGAAAAACATTTGCTTCCTTCAACTTGAGAGAGAATATTAAGAATGATTTTTCCCACAATAATATAGGCACACTAACAAACCAAGGACTGAGGGCTTCTATCTTCTTCAAAATATGAATTCACACAAAAAGATCAGACTGTGATCTTTAGTAGTGCACACAGTTCCAGCTAGATAGGACCTTCAAAGATGTTTGAACAGTTCTATTGATTAAGAACTTGAACAGTCATAGTTCTTTGATAAATAACAAAAGGTGATATTTTATTTCATGCATTTCAATTTTGCTTCCCCCTAATTCCATTCTCTAATCTCTAATATTACATCTTGCAGGCAAAGGTTAATCTTCGTTTGAGTTTTCACCTTGTATTATATGGCTCAAGGAGATTTTCAACTATATCACAGTTGAAGTTGCAGATGTTTCAACTATCATATTTACTTCTAAGAGCACTTTGGGCCAAGAGAATATTTCCCAACTGAATTTATGAGTGATGGAATCAATCTTTTCATTTTTTGAGCCTTAAATCATACCAAATTTTGGCCAGAGATTTTGGGCTCCAACATGGCTAGTCACATAATTTTGTTCCGTTCATTCCATCCCAAGGCTTCCATTGACTATCGTTAGCCTACCACATGGGGCCCAACCTTTCCTTTGCCTCTAGATTGACTGAAGATAAAGAAGCGAACAAAGCATTGTGCATACCTGATGCTACAGGTTTCTCCTACCAGACCACTGTCTTAAATGACCATCTCCCATCATCCACTCACCCCTTTTGGCCTATGATTAATTAAGCTCCACATGCACTATTATGCCATCCTTTAGGTTTGTGGGCCCTGCATGGTAGAACTTTTCTCACAAACCACTGACTTCCCAACATTGTTTTAGCGGTAGACCTCAAAAAACCAAGCAACCTTCTCCACTCGCGTGCCTGAAAGATATCCTTAATGCCTCAAAACTTCAAAGAAACATTGACTCACATGCCAAAATGGTTCCCCCTCCTTAGTGGACCCCACATAATGACCAAACCTTAATGCAGGTTGGGATAGGCGTGACACTGTGCCCTAATTGCCATCCCTCCTATAGCTGCTCCAAAATGGCCACCGGCCTAGGGAGGTCCGAACCCCTAGGCCCGAACTATTGTAATTCCCTCCTATGAAAGGTTAATGTCAATATGAAAGGTACATCAAATTATCAAAGACAAGACCTATAAGGAGGAACTAAAAGCACAAGTGGCTGATCTAATGACTTATATTCAACAATGGTCATTAGTGGAAGAGTTCTTGGTGCAGGAGCACCCAGGGCCTTCAAGGAGTTGTTCAAGAACCAGGAGAGTGCAGGGGTTAGGAGGACCTTCTAAGCATGTCAAAGCATCAATTATGATGTATTGGAGCCTATAATGGCATTTGAGATGAAAAAGTGTAATGAGAGTGTTAAAAGTTCTAAGGTTCCTGATACGGATCCTAGGAGAAAAATGCAATGTAAAGGGAAAACTATGTTCTAGGAGTTTGATTAGTGATTTTATGCTTTAAATAGGTTAAATAAACTTGGATATTGAAGATCCAATAGCTTTTAGAGGGTAGATGTTAATAAATTTCAAGTTTGCAATTTCAAATTTTTGAATTTTAGTTTAGGCGGGAAAGGGAGTTTTTAGCATTTTAGAGTTAATTAGGCATTATAATCAATCAAAAACAGTTTGGGCAGTTGGAGAATGGATTTATAACCCCAAGATATTCATTTGTATGGGGTTGGTCATCTTGGAAGAAGAGTTGTACGGACTGTTTCTGGAAATAAAGGAAAAAATACAGATTTCTTGCATTTTTTGATGTTTTTTTATGAATCAATTATTCCCATTGAATATATACATTGTTGGATGCTTTGGAAACTTGTATTTTCATGTTTTAACATTCCCTACATGTTCTAGTAAGCATAATAGATCAATTCTACCACGTTTTAATTGACTATCCATAGGAAAAGTGTAGATTTTGCCCTATTTTGAGAGTTTTAATGAAGGAATGATCCATTTCATGGAGTATAATGACTGAAAATCTATGAAATGGATCAAAATTGAAATTTACCATAAGATACTAACAAGTAAATGTGCAGGGAAGAGAAAAAAATTAGTATGTGCACAGTGATTTAGCATGAAAAAGGCATGAAGATGGACCCCAGGGTATAGCAGCGAATGATCTATCTTAACAAGAGGTATATTTTTGAGTTCTAATAGTTGTGAAATGTTGAACGAATGGTGAAAATTTAAAATTTAAGACCTGGAAGTGTTTGGAAGACCTAGAATCAAAAAGCCCTAGTTTTTGAGGCAAGTTGAGGAGGGGTTTGTGCTAGAGCATGTTAGAGTTATCATAGAGGTCTAAAAACTTGGATTCTATTGTTTTGGGCCATTTAATTTTCTTCCCCAAGGTTTCAAGATGATTGGATAAGTTTGAAGGGTACTTCCTTTGTTAAATTGACCTATTTTCCTTGTTTTTCCCATGGTGATGTATTGGAAGTCTAAACTGGTCCAAGGGAGTTATATCTAACATTGAAATATGTTATGTAAGTCCTTAATGGGTGTCTAAATACATATTTTATTTGTTAAGTGTTTTGGAAAGCATGAGTGTAAAGTGGCTTAAACTAGGTTGCCTGTGCTACAAGGGAGGACATGCTATATAGTGGAATTTTGATGAGTTCTTTGAAACCCATTTTGAAATTGATCTGAAGATCATTTGTGAGTCATTTTGAGGTCTCCACCTTCCTCTGCATCAGTTCCCCACCACATCTACAACATTTCCACAATTGCTATCCAAGGATCATATGGATAAGAATGTGAAAAGGAAAAAATGGACAAAGGCTACAAAGGATTGGTTTTGACAAGTCCTCTACAATGAAAACATGGGCATAGGTCATGTTATCAGGCCAACAAACAAGTTCCTAGAGGTGCAAAAGTTACTCGAAGGAATAAGGATGTTTTGCACTATCTTCCCGAGGTTGTAAAGAATTACCTATCCCAAGCTTGAGGCTATCCTCAAGATACCTGATAAGATCTAGGAGAAGAAATTTTCACTGG
Organism: Sequoia sempervirens; assembly: GCA_007258455.2. Lineage (NCBI taxonomy): Eukaryota > Viridiplantae > Streptophyta > Pinopsida > Cupressales > Cupressaceae > Sequoia > Sequoia sempervirens. Next base: position 132,562,937 of record VDFB02000013.1, on the reverse strand, counting down.
TAAGCTCATGGAGACTTGGAAACTAAGCCTGGACCATAGGAAGGAAGTGCTATAACAAGTGCTCCATGAAGTGGAACTGAATATTGATTAGGTCAAGGAAATCAGGATAGACTGTGGAGAATATCTGAGAATGATGACTATCATGCAGTTTTTCACACACACGCCCCACTGAAAGCAGGCACCCTCTTTTTCTTTCATTCTTGGTGTTTTGGCCTTTTGGTCTTGAGGATTTACCCTACTTTGGCATGAGCTTAAATGTTTATTTTTCCAACATTGGTGATCCCTCTGTGATTCTATTTGAAAATCTCAAGTTTTGGGCTTATTTCAAGTTTTTCACTACGTTCAGGAAGATCCGCTCCCGGTGGAATTCTGCTGGTGGCTACTTTACATTATGATTCAAAAATTTCAAGTCTTCGTAGAATTCTGTGATGGGCGAATTTCTCTGAAATTTCGTCGTCTTGTCAGATTCCTAGGTTTTTGGTTTGGGTGTCTTGTCGACTACATTTATGATCATTTGTATGAATTTTGCAGGAGGTATTTAATCAATTTTTTTTGGAATTTTATGCCATTATGCTTTATCATTTTCTTTCTTTGATCTGGAGTGTGTGATGTTGGGTGCTTGGCTAGATTTGGGCATGCTAAATTTTTGAATCCCTGGATTTGGTGGTGATTTTCTGGGCTTCATCTATTGTTTGTTGGGGTGCTAAAGGTTGCTACATGTCATTACCATGATTGATTCTAACTTCATTAATGGTATGTACTCATTGCCTCACTTTGATTGTTGAATTTGAGTGATCCTTTGGTGTTTTGGGTATGCTCAGAGTCTGAATTTTTGCATGTTTGAGCATCTTAGAGTTAGGGTTGTTCGATTATGTTTTATTGATGATTTCCAAAGTGAGTTTTTGGGCTTGTATTTTGGTTTGAATCATGAGGAAGCTTGCTTGTGTAGGCCATAATGAGCGTTTGAAACCTAGAAAATGAGTAACAAGCTTGTCTTGTGCATTCATGGAAAAATGTTAGAGTTTCATGACTAGGACATCACCATTTTCCTTTGATTTGCTTTGGAGTGAGCCTTGAGTTTAAAGATGATCTGTAGGAGGTTCACATCGAACTGGTTCTAAGCCCAAGATCTTAAAATTTGTGATCATTTGATCAATTTGAGTGAAGTTGCGAGAAAATGTTACATTTGATGTTTCATGGTTTCTGTGAAATTTTGTAGTTGTCAGAATTCCCCAACTCTCCATTTTCTCCTTGTTTTCCCAAAATTTAAAGTTATCCAAAGTTTTTTCTTCCTTGCAAATTTTCGTTCCATCCATTTTTTTTCTGAAAAGTCCTTTGTCCCTTCATTTTTCTAGAATTTGTAGATTATTGTTGTTTTCACGGATTTTCGTCCTAGGTAGAATTTTTTGAAACTTTGTTCAAAATGAAGGATTGAGAGATAATATGACTTATTAACTGATGATTATGCATAGTTTGATCAATTTGAATTGTTTAAGGATGTATCATGCTATTTCTTGGTTGATGATGATTGATTAAGTGACTATGGGATGCTTTTCTTGTTTATTTCACTCGAATCTGTCTAGCTAGGAATTTTTTAAAATTCCTCTCTGGCCTAGATTCTGTGAGAGGACTGAAAACCCAAACTTTGAGGTGATTCATTTTTTATGATATTTTTTAAGCATCTTTCTTTTTTTAGGGATTCATATTGAGGATAAATTTATTATTTGTGATTAATTAACTTGGGATTCATGTGATATTTATTATGGTTTCTTTGTTGAGTGCAGGCTAAGTCAAGTAAGGTAGTGACAAGTAGAACTAAAGGTAAAGTGATGGATCCAAGTGGAAAGGGTTCTTCTATTTCTAAGGTAGAAATAATTAAAATGGACATTAAGAGTAGAAAATTTGAGAGTAAGCTTACCTCCATCTGGTCAGAGGTAACCGATACAAATGTTGGACTCTAGAACTATGAGGAGTTCAGGGCAAGGATGGCAGCACCAAACCTTCCTTTACTGGCTAGAATAACATTGGAATCATGGTTGGCACATGTAGCTGGATTCCCTCCTACAGTGCAGTGTTATGAGTTAGTGCTTGAGTGTGCAAAACACTATGATAGAGGTACACAACAGATAGTTGTCCCTCAAGGAAGAATTGTAGCAAATTTGAACCTTGTGTCTATAGCTTAGACCTTTGACATTCCAGACAGGTCTTATGTGATGGGTTTTGACATGGAGGTGTTAAGGAAGTTTTATGAGGAAGATACTATCAAGTCCCAATAGGTCATCAATTCCTAGCTAGAGAAACCAAAATCCCACTTTTCTCAGTGACCCAAGCAGTTATTCAGAGAAAAGTTCAATAAGGAGTACTATGATATTATCACCCTTCTTAGTAGGGTATTAAGGTCAAAGAGTGCTGAAATATTTGAGAATTGGATTTTGCATGTCTTTCTGAGGATGGAACAAAATGTTGATTATCATTGGGAAGGTGTTATAAGCGCCAGTGAATTTAGTTTGATTATATAATGTGAAGACCATTCCAGATGAAATAGAAGATGATGGAGATCTTATCCAGGGCCATGGTTATGAGGTAGTGAAGGAAAAACTAGTGGGAGAAATAGACTATTTGGAGGAAGAAAAAACTGAGCTAGAACAACTTATGACTCCAGTGATTAAGTATACAAAGTTGTGGCTAAAGCATAAAATGTGGGAATTGGAAAGCGAAGGTGTACAGTGCACCTATGACCTGATGGGAGACTTGGAGTCTCATTCTACTTATGAGGAGTTAGCTAAAACTGATCCTAAGGGTAAGGGAAAGGTGATTTCTTTCAAAATCAATATTAAATATGTTCAAGTAGAGGAAGTGCAGGAGATAGGAAAAAAAAGAAAACCAATTGCAAAGAAAAGAAAGCATACTTCAAGGACCAAGAAGTCTACAAAAGATGAAGCTGAAAAGGAGGATCAAGAGGTTAGTGTACCTATACAAAAGAGAAGAAGGATGGTAAGATTGTCACAAAAGGAAAAGAAAGGCTCCAAGATAGGAAAGGAAGTTAGCCCACCTGTGATAAATGTAGAGAGCTCGGGAGAAAGGACATAGGTATATACAAGGAAATCAAGAACTCCTCCTAAGGATAGTGTGCCAAAGAAAGATGCTCCTCCAGTAATTCATACTACATAAAAACATCCTCATGAAGCTACTAGTGCTCCTGGTGAACCCAATGAAGTAGAAAATCATCAAGATTCAGAGGGAGAAGAATTTCAAGAAGGTGAGCTCTATAGTGCTGAAGTAAAAATGGAGAAGGTCTTATAGTCCCCCTTGGTAACCTATGAGGATTCACCTATTAGGAGTGAAGAAGACAGACCTCCTCAGAGAGAGGAAATACCAGTTAGGACTCCATCATCAGTGCATGAAGAGGAACAACATGATAAAGAAGATAAAGCCGAGGAGATTTTTAAGAAATAGGATTTGAGTGAAGATATGCCCAAGGATCAACAAGATGAAGTGGGACAGAGTAAGGTACAATCAGAATCCACTATTTTTGATTATTTGGATAGGGAATTGAAGAGTAAAAAAATTCTTGTAAATGAAACCCCTACCAATTGGGATGAGCTATTGGAAAATATAGGAAAGGGAAAAGGAAAGAAGAAAGCCAAGGTCATTTCCAAGATTGAGAGGGATGAAGTGAACAATAGGGTGTTCCACATTGCTACTCTTGCTCCTGATAAAAAAAAAGATGATGTAACTGGAAGTGATTAAAATGTGTAGACCATCAATCTAGGGCCTACTTCCATGGAACAAGAGATTGAAGAGTATGAGGGCTCTAGTGCGGTGATCTTGGACAAATTAAGGAAAGAGGCAAAAACTAAGCAAGAGTTGAAGAAGGAAAATGATAAACTTAAAAGATATTTGTAGGACTCGATGAAGCCTTTGAAATCCATTAGTTCCTCATCATCTACTACTAGCTTCCTACCATAAGAAATAGTATCAGAGTTGGAAAGAATGAAAACTACCATGCATGCTATAGTTGGTTGGTTGCAAGGAGTGCAAATCAAAGGAGATGATGCTATTAAGGACATTCTTTCAACTGGAGGAGATGCAATGAAATAATTAGATTGGTTAAGGAATGTATTAGCTCTAGATAAGGAAGATCTAGATATCCTATTGCAGAAGACTAAAATCATCATGGAGTACATTGTAGATAAGTTGATAAGTGATGGAATTCTTCCTTCTTGCAGATCCACATAATCTTGGGAATGGTATGAAGCTTTTCAAATAAGGCAGAAGGTTTTGAAGAAAGTACATAAAGAAGGGAAATAGATTTAAGGCACCTTGACTAAAATTTACAATAAGTGCATTTCCTTCTTTGAGGTGATTACAAGGTGAAAGAGATTTATGTGGAAGGGTCCTGCCATAATAGTGGTTTTCACTTTTTGGGAGATCCTGATTTTTGATAAAATCACATACTTTTAGAAAATATAATGATTTAATCCTTGAAAAGTTCCATTTTAAGAGGATTTGATCAAATCACCTTAGACCAAGCCCCCGTGGATAGAACCCTGGTAGTTTTAAACCATACCTATAACAGAGTCTCCTTTACACCTATCAAAATGTTGATAAAAAACCACTTTTGATTTACATTTTGGGGGATCAAATGAATTCATTTAAAATTTATTTTTTGTAAGTATGTAGTCCTTATTATAAGCTTCCAAAAAATTATAATTTTAATCAAATTTAATTTGATTACTATATTTATTTTTTAATTTCTTGTGAATGTAGCTTGTTAACTGAAAATCAAGCTCTTTGTTCTAGACATGTGGAAAAATAGAATATTATGAAAAAAAAATGAAAAATATGATTGCACCAGATATTGAAGTCCTTTATCCAACAAAAAAACAAAAAATGAATTTTGATACACACAAAAAATTTATGCGCTATACAGTCACGCTATGTCTGAATTGTAATTGGTTTGACTTTGAAACTTGATTAAAGAAAAAATATTCAATAAAAACTTATCTAACCAAGTGGAAGCACTAGTTATTAGAGTTAAAAATCTAAATTCGAAAGAATTAGAATTTTATCTTTCATGTAAAAATATTTATGCATTATACGGTGAGCATCACATTTTAAAAATGTTGTAACAAGTTTTTGAGGGAGATGGAAAAAGAAGTGCAATCTAATTCCAAAAACTTTGAAAAAAATATATCTAGAATCTATAGAAAAATTTCACGAAACTCTAGTTTTCATTATCTCCAAATTCCTCATGGTTTAACCACTATAGGTTCCCAAAAGTGAAGATTTAGTTAAAAAAATTTATTTCAATGTCCAGTTTGGCCAAAAAATGTAAACCACTATTGTGGGATCACCTGGAAACATCTAAGCTTGGAGCAATTGAGGAAGTGGTGGAAAGATGTGTATTTTCTAGCAAGTGAGGGCCCTGTTACTAAACATTAGTTGGATGATGCAACTACCTACATTGCAGTGATTGACAAATATCAAACTAGTAGGGTAGACTTGGACAAAATGGTAAAATAGTCAAGGGATGATATAAGGTCTATTGAAAGAAGGATGAAGGTTTTGACTATGCCTCCTGTGGCTAACTTGGACAGGGAATTTTTTATAGTACAAGATAGGATGGAGTGCTCTAAGGATAAAGAGAAAAGTAGTTAATGCAATTCTACATCAGAGTTTGTGCTACCCCATTATTTCTCTTTTCCTTCACATGCATTGGATTGAACTACATTGGAAATCACAGGCTGACCTAGATGGAATTCTTGCATTTAATGCATATTTTGGTCTATTTTGAATTCCTTTTTCCAACTTATCTTGTGGCCATTTATTATTATTGTAAAATCTAATTAGGCTGACATGCTTTGGGGGTTTTCTATAAATATGACATTTTGCCTCATTTGTAAGGGCTAGCTAGATAGTTTTGATATTGAAGATAATTAAGCAATATATCAAGAGTTAGAAGTTATTTCATTTTGAGCAAGTATTGTAACACAAAACACTAGAATTGTTGCTATTATTGGGTGATTCAATACAATTGAAGACCTTGTACTTTTGGTGAATTCTCTTGTGTTGATTTATCTTGCATGGTTCTTGCAGTTCTATCTTTTGAAATTTCTTGAGAAATATTAGATATATGTTAGATTTAGAATTAGATATGATTCAATGGTGTTTATGGTTTGATTCTTGAAGTGTTTGCAACAATCCCTAGTCCATACTTTTTGCAACTAGCTTATTGTTGCTTGCTTTGCAAAGTTAGCCTATACCTCATATTTATTGTGGTTAGTTCAATTGTGAAGGTTTATTCATTTCAATTGCAATAGGGTTGTTTTGGATGAATGTTCATGATATGAAAATCCTTAATACCTTAGAAGATTGCACTATTTCTGTAAGATTGCAGATTTATCTAGGTCAAGCAAAAATTAGTTTATGAGGGATTGATCCATTTCAAGTATTCTATCATTTACATTTTTAATCTTAGGAGTAGTTTTAATCTTAGAAGTCTCTTGAAACCTTGTCTTTTTCTATTTCTTTATCATTCAATTTGGATTTGCGATTGGAAGTATCACTATATTGCTAGATTTGATAAATTAAAGGATTTAGTATTTGCTTGTAGTAAGGTCCCTTTATGATTACCAACATTTTGAAATTTATCACTGAGTTGTTTGTGCATTGTGAATACCTGACATTAGAGACCTTAGGGTTATATTTTGAGGCTTGTTGATAGAGATTGACCTTTTAGTAGAGATAGGATATTTGTATCTTGTCTAAGTTGTTGCTGTGTAGAAAACACCATCAACAAATTGGCACTATAAGGAGGGCCTAAATAAGTAAGCTGGATTGATTTCTATATGCTATTTCTCCTGAAAGATTGAGAAGAGTAACCAAATATACTCGAGGGGAAGAGGAATTTCAAGAATTGTTGGCTCCTACCAGCTCAAGAAGGACCAGAAGAAGGGGTGAGTCATCATCCACCCAACCACCTCCATCATCCCCATTATCCTCATCTTCATCAAGTCTATCTTCATATGATTCAGTGGCCATTCATATCTCTCAGCCTCAACAAGTCATAAATCAACCATTACCACCCCCACCTCCACTAATGGCTTTCCTTTCCAACAACCCATCTCCATTAGCTTTCAATAATTACAATGTCATGCCCAAGAACCCATAACACTTTTTTTCTAAGTTTCATGTTAATGACCCCAATAGAACTATTGAGGAATACATTAAGATCTTTTAGACTTTCCTTAAGGATAGAGGAATTAATCATGAGGATGTAGGCTCTTTCCTTATTCCTTAGGAAAATATGCATTCTACTGGTATAATCATTTTCTCATTGGGTCTATTCAAAATTGGACTGAACTAGAGACTACATTTCTATAGAAGTTTATAATCCCTATTAGTCCCAATGAGCTTTATTTTTAGTTCACCAATGTTAAGAGAGAAGTCCATGAGCCCATATAACCCTTTAACAATAGGTTTCATCATGCCTATACCAAACTACATACCCCTCATGTTGTTGATGATTCCACTGCTTTAGAAGTCTACTATGATGGTCTTGATAGTTTGTTTGCTACCTTCATGAAGTGGATAAACAACCCTCCTACCACCTTACTCAATGCATATGCAGAGGCTGTGAAGGTTAGCACTACTTTAAGACAACATTTTTTTGGGCCTTTACCATCACTAGGACCCATTGCTCACCCTGGGTAGGTCCCAGCTCTCAATCAGGCTCTTTCCAATCACACAACTATCATGAATCGGGTTCCTCAGTTGCCTACGGTTCCTCACCTAGGGTCTCGTGTAAATCAAGTTCCACCTGTAACTAGTTACCCTCAAAAAAATGTGAATCAACCTCTTCATCCACAATCTTAGGCTAGTTTTCCCACATATTTGTAGAATTCTGAAGTCTTGAACCAGTCATTGAATGCTAGTACTATTGCAAGATATCTTCAAAACAATGCAAACATGCCTCCATATAGAAATCTTGACAAAGAGGGACTGGATGAGCTAACTAAACAAGTAAAGAAGTTGAATATGGAGGTAACTTATTTGAGAAACCAGAATAGTCAGCTCCAGGCTGCTCAAAGAAGTATGTAGTCTAATCATAGTAGAGAAAATCAGGATATTCAACAAGGGCAAAATTTGAAAATCAGGATATTCAACAAGGGAAAAATTTTGATAGAGGTCAACATCCTAAAAGGGGATATAATCCTGAAAGAGAATATAATAATGACAGAGGACATAGTTATGGTAAAGGACAATCTTCTAGCCAAAACTTTGATAGAGGCCAAGCTGGTGGACAATGGTTTGATAGGAGACAACCACCTAAACAAAACAAAACTTGGAATAAAATGCCTAACAATGGAGGTGTCCCCACCCCATTGGATTAGCCAGTCAACTAAGAAAAGCCTCCTAGTGGTGTATATTTAGCTTAGGTTGCTTTATGAGGATGGTGTAGGCTCTATAAAGCAAGTCAACATTCTGAGTTAGACTGTCCAAAATTTTAGACAATAGCTTCAATCTTCCAATATGAAGTGGGGAAAAATACAAGTAGTTAGGAGATGGTTCCATCTACTCCCTATGATTCATTAGTGTTGATACTCAACCATGCTCCTTTTCCATAGAGTAAGAAGAATGTACCCAAAGACGAATCAAGCCAACTTAAAGAAGAGGTGGATCAGGTGTGCAATGGAGATGAGATTACACAATTGTTCAATGAAAATCTAGTGAATGACAATGGCCCCATGGATGAAGAAGAAGATTATATTGAAGAACTACATACATTCTAGCGGTCGGTTAAAAAATATGATCTAAGGGACCTGCCACACAAACGTCCATAGGATGGAGGTCCCTTCACCACCTCTATTCCTCCAAACAACTTTACTAAGCCTCCAAACTCCAATGCCAGCAATAATCCACCATATCCTTAGGTGTCTAGGCAGTATTTATCTAAAGATCAGGGACCTATGGACATGTCAAAAGGAAATAGTTTTGAAGCAAACAAGGACAGGGTGGTGGAATATCAAAAGGAGGCCCCTACTAATTTCAACATAGAACAACTAGCCATGTATGTTGTAGAAGAACTCAAGAAGCTAAAGGTAAGTCTCTCTGCATTTGAGTTATTGAGAGTTCCAACTAATAGAAATGTAGTTCTAGGAGCTTACAATGCAAATTCAGTATTGAAAGATAAATCAATTAGTGAGAGTGTTAATAAGGCATCTAGTTCTTGACTAGTAAAAGGCCAAAATTAGATTCACAATCAGGTTCACATGCCTCCTGGAGATAAAGGGAAAGATAAAAATAGAACACAAGTTGCCCAAGTGGATACTCCCTTGACTCTATTCCAAGGGAAAACCAACACTTCTCCATTTCTGATCTCTGTTTGTATATTCAATAAGAACTTGCACAATTGTTTGTTGGATTCAGGTGCCTCTACTAATGTAATGCCTTTTGGTGTCTATAGGGCCTTAGGTATTAATCCTGCCGAATCCCAAAAGAAAGTTACTCAACAAGATAGAATTGAAGTTAATGTTGTAGGCAAATTAAACATGAATCATATGTAGGTTGCTTCTGACCCTAGGATTCAACAAGTTATTAATATATAGGTGGCAGATATACCTAATGCTTACAATCTAATTCTGGGAAGAGACTTTAGCAGGGATTTGAATGGATATGTATCTACTGATCACTCTCATATGTGGCTTTCATAGAAGGGAGTACCAAATCAGATCAGGATTGAAAGAGAGCCTAGGATGAAATATGATCATAGAATATCAGAAGTGAGTATGGGAAATTATGTGCTTGCAACCCCTTTGAGGAGTCAGATGTACAAGAGGTCCTTATGATGCATACAATGCCTATTGATCTCATAGCAAAATCTGGTAGTATTGGAGCTTTGGTGGAACCATTTGAAAATTATGATGATCCTGAAGATAATCAGCTCAGCTTGCTAGATAATTTTTAAGAATTCATTCAAAAGTGTATTGAGGATTAGATTCAGTTGGGTAGAGGAATGGATTTTGAAGAATTACTCTTTCCAAATTGGTGTAGAGTCCATAATGCCTCCCATTCTGAATTGGATTGTTACTTATGCTAGACTGCAGTAGAACAAGTACATAAATGTATTAGCCCTATTCCAACAGTCATAATTAGTATTCAGAATACTCAAGAGGATCCTAAAGGGAAGAAAGTGATGCTATTTGAAGAACCATCCAATAGTAACAATACAAGAGATGCAGCAAGGAAGTCTACAGCTGCTAGTTGTTGGACCTTAAGATTTGACAAATCCAAATCAAAGCAAGGAGTTGGGGCAGGATTTGAGTTAATTAGTCCAAAATGTAAAAATTTCTTTGCTGCTCATAGAATTTAGTTTCATTGCACTAATAATGTAGACAAATATGAGGCTTTAATTCATGGGTTCCTCATGGCACTAAAGAAAAAGGCCAAGGTTTTGCAAGTCTTTAGGGATTCTGAGTTAATGGTTAAGCAAGTTAGGAGGCAATACTTGTGTCATGACAAGAGAATGACCAATTATAGACATAGAGTATGGGACCTTATTGAAGAATTTGATGCCTTCAACATTCAATTGATGCCATGCAGTAAGAACCAAATAATAGTTTCCCTTGCTCAGGTAATTAGTACATTGCAACCTTTGTCTCTCTCTGGATTGAAGAAGTTTACAGTGGAATTGACCCCGGTGCCTTCAATACCTAACAATGTTACTAATTTCCAGGTATTTGAAGATGATAAGAATATTTTGGATTTTATCACAAGTTTAGATGTCTTTGCTTCTTAGATTATTGATGAGACTAAACCTCAAGAAGCAGAGATGGATTTGGAGGGAGTGATTAATTTGAAGACTAATACTATTCCAAGAGGAATGGTGTAGCTAGAAAGGATTTTTGATCTGGATAAGGTCAGAGACCAAGAGCAAGATGCCAAGAAAGAGTCCATCAGTGGACAATGTGAAACACATAATATGGGGACTCAAGATAATGTCAAGAATGTCTTCATTGGAAAAAGTATGTACTTCAGAGGAGAGGAAATGAATAATTGATGCATTACATACATATCAAGATGTGATAGCTTGGAGTTATGAAGACTTGAAGACCTATGACACATCAATTATAACTCACACTATCCCTCTGAAGCCAGGAGTAAAACTTTTCAAGTAGAGGCAAAGATTGATTAATGCTCTATTGGAGCCTATAATTCAAAAGGAAGTACAAAAGTTTCTATCTACCAGAATCATATTCCCAATTAGAAATTCAACCTGGGTTGGGAATCTGGTTCCTGTGAGAAAGAAGAATGGTGAAATTAGGTTGTGTGTAGATTTTAGGAAACTTAACAAAGCATCAGAAAAAGGAAAATTATCTAGTACCTTCGTTGGATGAAGTTCTTCAGATTGTCAATGGATCTCAAATGATGTCTTTCCTAGATGGCTATTCTGGATACAATCAAGTTATGGTATAGTATGAAGACAAACATAAAATTTCTTTCACCACAAAATGGGGTAACTTTTTCCTACAGGAGAAATCCCTTCGGTTTGATTAATGCTAGAGCCACATTTTAGAGGGATATGGACATTGATTTTAGAGATATAATTAGTAAATGCATAATCATTTATATGGATGATCTAAAAGTATTTTCCAAGAAGAGGGGTGATCGCATAGCATACTTGTGCAAAGTGTTTCAAAAGTGCAGGGAATTTGGTATATCTCTTAATCCAAAGAAGTGTATCTTCAGAGTTACTAAGGGAAAGTTGCTGGGAGATGTTATTTTAGAGAAAGGCATTGCAATTGACCCTGAATGATTGGAAGCCATACTTAAGATTTAGCCACCAGCTAGCAAGAAAGATATGAAGTCATTCTTTGGGAAAATTAATTTTGTGAGGAAGTTTATCACAAGATTTGTAGAAATAGTCAAGCCATTGAATGCTATGTTGGAGTGGGAAGCTAAAGTTGAATGGATTATAGAAGCTAAAGAAGCGTTTGTAGAAATCAAAAGGGCCATTACTGAAGATCTAGTTTTGGCGAGTCCTGATTATGAGAAGCCATTTTACCTATATTGATTTGCTTCTGATCACTCTTGTGCTAGCATGTTAACTCAAAATTCTGATCAAGGGAATGAACACCCCATAGAATTTATGAGTGCACCATTGAAAGATGCAAAACTAAGGTATCCAAGTGTGGAGAAACAAGCCTATGCCTTGGTTAGAATTGTGAAAATGTTTAGGCACTATATTCTCAAGAACAGGGTCTTTGCAATAGTCCATGATCCTATAGTCAAGATGTTGTTGATACAAAATGAGCTAGGAGAATGCAAAGCAAAGTGGGTGACCATGTTGTAGGAATATGATATAGAGATTCAACCCATGAAGCTGGTAAGAGGGCAAGGGCTTACAAGAACAATGGTAGAAATAGGCCCTAACATTTCAGCCCTACATTACAATCTTGAAGATGTTTCTCCAGGGGAGTGGTATGATGATATTATTCACTATCTCCTAACTCAAAGGTGTCCTGACCATCTCAATGCAGTTTAGAGAAGGGTGTTACATTTGAAGAGTGACAGTTTCATGCTGAAGGGAGTTGTCTTATACAAAGAACCATAAAGGAATCTACTTAATATGTTTGGGGCAACAGGAGGCTAAAAGAGTCATGGTAGAATTTTATGATAGATATGGTACTGGCCATGGATCTACACATTCCACTGTGAATCAAATTATAAGGGTTGGTTATTATTGGCCCACATTGTTCAAGGACACACACAACCATGTTAGAATGTGTCATGTGTGTCCAACTATAGCAACTAGAGAGAAGTACACAACACTCCCACTTTAACTAGTCTTTGAGGTAAAACCTTTTGCACATTGGGGGATGGACTTTATAGGTCCCATCAATCCAAATTCCTTTGTAGGCTATAGGTATATTCTCACTGTTACTGATTATTTCACATGATGGATTGAGGCTCTTGCATGCAAAAAATGTACTTCTGAAGTGGTAATCAATTTCATTGAATCAGGTATTATTAATCAATTTGGACATCCTTTATCTTTAGTTTGCGATAATGGTCCTGCATTTACATCATTGAAATTTTATAATTGGGCCTTTGATCATGGGATCATAATAAATTTTACATCCAATTATTATACACAAGGTAATGGTTTGGCTTAGTCTTCCAATAAAAACCTCTTAAAAGTCATCTATAAGCTATTAGAGAAGAATCCCAAGGATTGGCACACTCAACTTAGATTTGCTTTATGGGCAGATTGTACAAGGCAGAAAGGTTAGGTACCTCTCCTTATCACCCTATGTATGGCTTGGAACCTATATTTCCTATTCAATTAAGCATCCCTACTTTGCAGTTCATTAATGAATATTATGATGAAGAGAATAGGTGTAAGGCTCACCTGGTATAACTGTTGCACCTTGAGGAAAGAAGAGATGAAGCTTTAGAAAACTTTGCCAAGCATCAAGGTGTAGTTAAAAGATGGTTTGATAGGAGAGCTAAAGTAAAAGCCTTTAGGGTCTCTGACTTGGTTCTCTACTAGGATAAAGCACATAACCAAAAAGGGGAGCACGGTAAATTTGACAAACTTTGGCTTGGTCGTTATCAAATTTCAGAGACCCTGGGAGATAATTCTTTTTTCTTGAAAACCCTTACTGGGGAGGATATCCCACTTCCTGTTAATGGGTAGTACTTGAATCATTACTTCCAATCTTGAGTTGTTTGTAGCTATTGCTTTGTACATAGTTAGAATAGGTTTATTTTTTGTTCTGGTTTTCTTTGCTTTGTTTTGGTTAGAGTAGGTTTTCCTTTCTACTTTGCTTTTGGTTTGTTTTTCTTTGGTTATTTTAGGTTTGCTTGTGGTTGGGTTGTGTTTTTTCTTTGCTCTTGCTTTGGAGGTTTTCTTGTTTTCTTTTGGGGTGTGTTGCACCTGCATGGAAATCATATTATTATCTGGGATTGTTCTGAATATTTCTTTTACAGACTCCAATCTTTTTCTCAAAGTTAGTTGGTGAAAGTCCTCTATTTGGTGTCATATGTATTAAGTGTTTTGAGTGGATAAGCTAGTAGATTAAGTGAAATATGGAATGTATTTGGGTCTTACATTTTACACAAATCTTTTAAAATTCCAAGGTTGCAAGGGATTATTATGAAGTTTTCTTAGGTGAAAAATCTTATATTTTGCTTTAGTGCCACTGTGGTTCTCAGCCATGAGTGTGGACTTCATTGTTCACAGGTTGAAATGAAAAAATTGAAAAGACAAGAAATATCAAAAGAAGAAAAAGAGAAAATGTTGAAAATCAAAAGGATAAACTCAACTTATCAGGAGTATCCAAGTATCCCTACCAGGGCTATGGATGTTTGGCTAGCAATAGAGCTATGCTTTGGGAGAATCATAGCAATAACCTCATCAGGGCTATGGAGGCTTGACTAGTAGTGAGGCTCTATCTAGGTTTCTTTTGGAGTTAGAATCCTTATGTAGCCTAGTCAAGCTAAGTTTGATTCCTATTGGAACTAATGACAACATGAATGAACTCATATGCACACATTTTGACCCTAGTACCCAAACTCTGCCAGCTTGATGGCCCAATGTAGGGATTGAAACTAGAGATTCTAAGTTCTTGATTCCAATTTGTCACTAAAATGCTCTAGAGCATTTCCCTAGTAGAGTTGCCATTTTTTGTGTAGTTTTTTGCACACACACCTCGCTAAAAGTAGGGACCCTCTTTTTCTTTCATTCCTAGTTTTTTGGCCCTTTGATCTTGAGGATTTACCCTAATTTGGCATGAGATTAAATGTTTATTTTACCAACATTGTTGATCCATCTATGATTTTTTTTGAAAATCTCAAGTTTCAAACTTATTTCAGGTTTTTCACTACTTTGTGGAAAATCCACTCTTGGTGGAATTCCCTGGATATTCTTAAAACCTGGTGGTGGCTGCTTTGCATTGTGGTTCAGAAATTCCAAGTCTTTTTGGAATTTCGTGATGGGAGGATTTCTTTGAAATTCTATCGTCTTGTTGGATTCTCGGGTTTTTGGTCTGGGTGTCTTGTCGACTACATTTATGATCCTTTGTATGATTTCTACAAGAGGTATTTAATTGATTTTTTGGGGAATTTTATGCCATTATGCTTTATCATTTTCTTTCTTTGATCTGGAGTGTGTGATCTTGGGTGCTTGGCTAGATTTGGGCATGATGAATTTGTGAATCCCTGGATCTAGTCGTGATTTTCTAGGCTTCGTCTGTTGTTTGTTGGGGCACTAAAGGTTGCTACCTATCATTGTTGTGATCGATTCTCACTTCATCAATGGTATGTACTCATTGCCTCACTTTGATTGTTGAATGTGAGTGATCCTTTGGCATTTTGGGTATGCTCAGAGTTTGAATTTCTGTATGTTTGAGCATCTTAGATTTAGGGTTGTTTGATTTTTTTTATTGATGATCAATTTCCCAAGTGAGTTTTTGGGCTTGTATTTTGGTTCCAATCATGAGGAATCTTGATTTTGTAGGCCATAACAAACCTTTGAAACCTATAAAATGAGTAACCTATACCTAAGCTTGTCTTGTGCATTCATGGAAAAATTTTAGGGTTTCATGCTTAGGGTATCACCATTTTCCTTTGATTTGCTTTGGATTGAGCCTTGAGTTTAAAGATGATCTATAGGAGGTTCACATCGAACTAGTTCTGAGCCCAAGATCCTCAAATTTGTGATCGTTCGATCAATTTGAGTAAGGTTGCAAGAAAACATTGACATTCAATGTTTCATGGTTTTTGAGGAATTCCGTAGCTGTTAGAATTCCCCGGCTTTCCATTTTCTCCTTGTTTTCCCAAAATTTGCAGTTGTCCAAATTTTTTCCTTCTTTGTGGATTTCCATTCCATCTAGATTCTTTTGAAAAGTCCTTTGTGCCTTCGTTTTAACAAAATTTGTAGATTATTGTTGTTTTCACAGATTTCCATCCTAGGCAAAATTTTCTGAAACTTTGTTGAAAATGAAGGATTGAGAGATAGCATGACTTATTAACTAATGATTATGCATAGTTTGATCAATTTGAATTGTTTAATGATGTATCATGTTGTTTCTTGGCTGATGATGATTGATTAAGTGACTATGGGATGCTTTTCTTGTTTAATTTGCTAGAATTCATCTAGCTAGGAATTTTTCAAAATTCCTCTTTGGCTTGGATTCCGCGGGAGGACTGAAAACCCAAACTTTGAGCTGATTCATTTTCATGAGATTTTTAAAGCATCTTGTTTTTCTTAGGGATTCATATTAAGGATCAATTTATCATTTGTGATTAATTAACTTTTATTTCATGTGATCTTTATTATGGTTTCTTTGTTGAGTGCAGGCTAAGTCAAGTAACATAGTGACAAGTAGAACCAAAGGTAAAGTGATAGATCCAATTGTAGAGGGGACTTCTATTTCTGAGGAAAAAAGAATTAAAATGGACATTAAGAGCATAATCCCTAAGAGCAAGCTTACCTCCATTTGGTTAGAGGTAACCGATACAAATGTTGGACTCTAGGACTATGAGGAGTTCAAGGCAAGGATGGCAGCACTAAACCTTCCTTTACTGGCTAGGAGAACATTGGAATCAGGGTTGGCACATCTAGCTAGATTCCCTCCTACAGTGCAGTGTTATGAGTTAGTGCTTGAGTGTGTTAGACACTATGACAGAGGTACACAATAGATAGTTGGCCCTCAAGGAAGAATTGTAGCAAATTTGAACCCTATTTCTATAGCTTAGACCTTTGACATGCCAGACAGGTATCATGTGGTGGGTTTTGACATGGAGGTGGCAAGGAAGTTTTATGAGGAAGATACTATCAAGTTCCAACAGGTCATCAATTCCTAGCTGGAGAAACCAAAATCCCACTTTTCCAAGCTACCCAAGTAGCTATTTAGAGCAAAGTTCAAGAAGGAGTACTATGATGTTATCACCCTTCTCCATAAGGTGGTAGGGTCAAGACTACCAGAGTATTTGAGAATTGGATGTTCCATGTCATTGTGAGGATGGAACAAAATGTTGATTATCATTGGGTAGGTGTTATAAGTGCCATGATTCATGAACAGGTGTTTAATTTCTTACAAACAAAGACCTTCACAATGAATTCCTACTTAGTCTATGCACTTGCAAGATTTCACCCATACAAGGGATTAAGTATGAGGGGTGTGTTTGGACAAGATGTAATTTATGAGGTTTATCCATAGCTACACCTAGGTAACTCAAGCTACAGGAGGGTGAATGATGCATTCACCATGGAAATCACTAGGTTGCTCCAAGGTGTAGAGCATGTGAGGATATCTGACAATGCCAAGGAGCTAATCAAAAGGTATGGGGCTTGGTTCATACAGTTTCCCACCTTCTCATATATAAGGATAGATGGTTGTCAGAGGGCTCCATACTGAATTCCTAGGTATCCTACATACCATATTATACTTTTGGAAGTCACAAGACAAATATGTGATTTTGATGCAATTGTGAAAAAGGATAAGCATAAGACTGGATTTAGTGGAGATTTCCTTTTGAGGATAGGCACTGGTGAAGCATGCCCTTCCATTAACTCTTCCTATTCTTCTTCTGAAGAAATGAGTACTCTTAGGTTTTCATTTCATCCCAAGAGATCTAGGTTTGACAAAACTGGTGAAGCAAAGAAGAAGGCCAACAAAGAATATAGCTATAAGGATGATATAGAGGACTACTGGGCTAATTGCAGTGATGCATTTGAGATTAGAAAGAAGAAATTTTCTAGGCTGCCAGTGAATTTAGTCTGATTATATAATGTGAAGGCCATTCCAGATGAAATAGAAGATGATGGAGATCTGATCTAGGGCCATGATTATGAGGTAGTGAAGGAAAAACTAGTGGGAGAAATAGGCTATTTGGAGGAAGAGAAAACTGAGCTAGAACAACTTATGACTCCAGTGATTAAGTATACAAAGTTGTGGCTAAAGCATAAAATGTGGGAATTGGAAAGTGAAGGTGTACAGTGCACCTATTAGCTGATGGGAGACTTGGAGTCTCATTCTACTTATGAGGAGTTAGCTAAAAAAGATCCTAAGGGTAAGGGAAAGGTGAGTTCTTTCAAAATAAATATTAAAGATGTTCAAGTAGAGGAAGTGCAAGAGAGGAAAAAAAGAAAACCAATTGCAAAGAAAAGAGGGCATACTTCAAGGACCAAGAAGTCTACAAAAGATGAAGCTGAAAAGGAGGATCAAGAGGTTAGTGTCCCTGTACAAAAGAGAAGAAGGATGGTAAGATTGTCATAGAAGGAAAAGGAAGGCTCCAAGATAGGAAAGGAATTTAGCCCACCTGTGATAAATGTAGAGATCTCGGGAGAAAGGGCACAAGTATATACAAGGAAATCAAGAATTCCTTCTCCTCAGGAAAGTGTGCCAAAGAAAGATGCTCCTCCAATCATTCATACTACATAAAAACATCCTCATGATGCTAGTAGTGCTCCTAGTGAACCAAGTGAACTCAAAGAAGTAGAAACTCATCGAGATCTAGAGGGAGAAGAATTTCAAGAAGGTGAGCTCTATAGTGCTGAAGAAGAAATAAAGAAGGTCTTATAGTCCCCAAGGTAACCTATGAGGATTCACCTATTAGAAGTGAAGAATACAGACCTCCTCAGATAGAGGAAATACCAGCTAGGACTCCATCACCAGTGCATGAAGAGGAACAACATGATAAATAAGATAAAGCCAAGGATATTTTTGAGAAACATGATTTGAGTGAAGATACACCCAAGGATCAACAAGATGAAGTGGGAAAGAGTAAATTACAATCAAAATCCACTGTTCCAAATTGGTTGGATAGGGAATTGAAGAGTAAACATATTCTTGTCGATGAAACCCCTCCCAATTGGGATGAGCTATTGGAAAATATAGGAAAGGGAAAAGGAAAGAAGAAAGCCAAGGTCATTTCCAAGATTGAAAGGGATGAAGCCAACAATAGGGTGGTCCACATTGCTACCCCTACTACTGATAAGAACAAAGATGATGTAACTAGAAGTGATTACAATGTGCAAACCATCAATCTAGGGCCTACTTCCATGAAACAAGAGATTGAAGAGTATAAGGGCTCTAGTGCGGTGATCTTAGGAAGATTAAGGAAAGAGGCATAGAATAAGCAAGAGTTGAAGAAGGAAAATGATAAACTTAAAAGATATTTGTAGGACTTGATGAAGCCTTTGCAATCCATTAGTTCCTGATCATTTGTTGCTAGCTTCTTGCCACCATAAACAATATCAGAGTTGGAAAGAATGAAAAGTACCATGCATGCTACAGTTGGCTAGTTGCAAGGAGTGCAAATCAAAGGAGATGATGCTATTAAGGACATTCTTTCAACTAGAGGAGATGCAGTGAGATCATTAGATTTGTTGAGGAATGTATTGGCTCCAAATAAGGAAGATGTGGATCTCCTATTATAGAAGACTGAAATCATCATGGAGTACACTGAAGGTAAGTTGATAAGTGACGGAATTATTCCTTCTTCTAGAGCCACATAACCTTGGGAATGGTATGAAGCTCTGCAAATAAGGCAAAAGGTTTTGAAGAAAGTACATAAACAAGGGAAACAAATTGAAGGAACCTTGACAAATATTTACAATAATTGCATTTCCTTCTTTGAGGTGATTACAAGGCGAAAAAATTTTGTGCCAAAACATCTTAGCTTGGAGCAATTGAGGAAGTATTGGAAAGATATGTATTCTCTAGTAAGTGAGGGCCCTATTATTGAACATCAGTTTGATGGTGCAACTACCTACATTGCAATGATTGACAAATATCAAACCAATAAGGTAGACTGGGACAAAATTGTAAAAAAGTCAAGGGATGATATAAGGTCTATTGAAAGAAGGACGAAGGTTTTGACTATGCCTCTTGTGGCCGACTTAGATAGGGCATTTGTTAGTTGTTTGTTGTTGGTTAAAGTGTTTTGAGGAATATAAAAGAGGTTTTTGGGCTAGGTTCTATTGGCATATGGCTTCTAGTGTTGTAATTGATGGAAACTAAAGTCATTGATCTAGTTCACACTATAATATCTAACCTTATCGAAAGATAAAATGAAGAATAGGGTATCTAGTTGAAGATTGAATCTATCAAGTAGTTTGCATTACCAGCTCATTATTTTTGGTTGTGGATCTTAGGGAAGGTCATTGGGTATCTAAAATATGTTATTCTTGAGTTTTGTGTTGTTGCATCATGTGGTGTACGAGTTAGAAGATCTAGTTGTTCATTTTTTCTATTCATCAGTACATGAAGGTCGACTAAGTGAATATTGGGTGTTACATATGTTTAAGGTAAAATTGTTTAAAGTATTATTGTGTTGAATATTTTATTTTAGGTCCTAACTATGCTATGATTGAATTTGGTGGATGTACATTAAATGTTCATGATTTGAGTCAACGTTGGAAGAAATTTTCTATTTTATTGAAGCTGACATATAGTGACTGAATTCTTGGTGGTATATATATATATGAGATGGGTTAATTCATTTTTGTGTGCGTGTGTGCGATTTCAATATGTATTGATTTGTGTGCAAATATTAGAAGATCAGATGAGTGATTTTCCTTAGTGTGGAAGAGGATTTTTTGTGAAGCGAATTAAGGCAGAGCAGAGCGAAGTGTAGAATCAAACTGCAGGTCCAAAATATGATGTGTGTGCCTAAACAAAACTGTAATCAGACATTTATAGATGTTATCTACTCAGTTCAACCTTTTGTTGTAATCCAAATATTTTGTAAGGTAGTGAGCCTTCCTAATTTTGAGCAGTGAGCTCTAGGCAGTGTGCCTGAATGCAAGTACATTCTCTTTTGTAAAACACTTATATTTTGAGTACTCAAATTGTGGATTGACCTCCACCATGGTTTTTCCCTTAATTTGGTTTTCACGTAAAAATCCTTGTGTTATGGTGTTGTGGCTTGTTGTTCTATGTTCATGTATATTTCATTTGATTGAATGTTTTAGGTACTAAAGAGAATAGTTTAATAAAGTTAAAATTGCACAACATTGATTCACCCCCCCTCTTAATATTGCTTGAGTCCAACAATTGGTATCGGATCTAGTTCCTTAGAAGGAGTTTTATAACTCAAGGTAGATCTTGGAATGTAATGGAATTTGGTAGTCTTCAACAACAACTTTTGGTGGCACTTGATGATCTTGATTAGTCTAAAGTAGAAGTCTGGGAATTGAGAGAAAATCTTAAGGAAACAGAGAAATTCATTTAGAAGTTGAAGGACCAAATTATCAAGTCTAGGGAAAAGAGAAAGGATATATGCGATCAGATTAAGCAAAAAGAAAGCAAAAGAATGGATGATATTCACCTAAATTAGAACTTGAAGGAGATAACTAAAGAATGTGAAAATCTTGCTAAAGACAATGCTAACCTAAAACATGAGATGGAATCTATGGTGATGAAGATGACTAAGGAGATTGAAGAAAGAAAGAAGAATGAGGAAAATCTTGCCCAATCCCTAAAAGAGACATTTGATGAATGTAGAAAAATTAATGGAGAATTCATTTAATTGGAGATGGAACTGCAACAATCTATAAGCAATGAAGAACTTGAAAAATAGATTATTATTCTCAGGGATGAACTTACTACTACAAAAAATACAAGGAGAAATTCAAGATGAGCTCTATGAAGCTTGATGAGATGACTTAAGGACAAAAGAGTGCAAATGATAAGTGAGGTCTTGGTTATGAGAAAGGAGAAAGTTATGGATCTGGATAGAGGAATTTTAAGCAAGAAGATCTAATGAACAATGCAAAAAGGCTTCCCGTAAGACAACCTAATGCTCAAAATTTTAATGGATATTATTTTTCTTGCAACAAATTTCGTCATATGGCTGCTCAATGTAGAAGTAAAATGAAATCTAGTGAATCATCATTTTCTGGACTGTGTTTTAATTGTAATAAGTTTAGTCACAAGTCAATTGAATGTGGAAATGTGTCAAACTACTTTGTTAATAGAAGGAGTGTTAGATGTTATACCTATGGAAGATTTGGGAATATTGATAATCAGTGAAAATCGAGAAGAAATCAATGGAGTGATTGGTTTGAACAAGTAAGTTTTGTGTGTTTCAATTGCAACAAATATGGTCAGATCACAAGATTTTGCAAAAAACATATTATGGATAGAAGAGGTCCGATATACAAAGGTAGAAATATCCAGAAAGATGGTAAAGGAAAAGTATGTGTATGAAATTAGAGACCAGATGGAGAAGACATGGGTGAAGAAGAGTTCCTCTATTGAGCCAACATCCAAAACCTACTTTTGGTAATTTTTCTAGGAATTAGTTTTAGGCCTTTGGGCTAGGGGGAGATGTCAATAGTATCTTTCAAACCCCCTGTTGTTAATTAACACCAGGATACAAATGAGTGTAGTGGTTGCACTGATGATCTACAGATGTTGTTGGAATAGTTGGGAAAGGATATTGCGTTGAGTTGAAGGTTCAATTTTTTTTTTGTTTGATGACTAAGAAAATAGGGTATCTAGATGTGTTAGGGAAAAAACATTTAATACAAATAAAAGTTAGGTGTGTGAGTTTTTAAAAGGAAATTGAAACCATTATTTGTCACTTTGTGTCGAAGAAAAGGAGGAATGCACTCTACATCAAAATGTTGAAAGTGTGAAGAGAATTCGGCTGTGAAACCCAAATCCATCAGATATTTTGATTGCATTGAGAAATCTCAATTTGGTGTGCAGTTGAAGAATTTCTTTGGTATTCTTAAGTCATGTGTATGGAAGGAAAAATGGAACAAATCAAAGGATTAGTAAAACTAGATGAATATAGCAGTGAAAAGATTAGAACCAAAAGAAACTTCTTGTCGAATGATGAATTGAAATGGTTGAAAGAAGCGAAACACAAAATATTGGATATTTGGAGTGAATTTCCTTATTTCAAAAACACAAAAATTGTTGAGTTTGTTTTGAACAGATTGAATGATGACATTTTGACTCTGTATAAACCCTATCATATCTCAAAATAAGTAATTGTAGTGGTAACTAGATTATGAAATGTTGGGGATGTGCCAAGGAAGAAGTCAATTCGGAATAAAGAAGTCGAAACCCTAACCAGTGTAACTAGAGATCAAAGGGCACCGATAATATCTATTGGCATATGGCTTGAGGAGATTTTTTATGGCTTCTATTGTTGTAATTGATGGCAACCTAAGTAATCCCTCTAGTCCAAAAACCAAGATTTATCCATACCAGCAAGAAAAGTTAAGATCAGTATTTTATAGACATAGAATATGAACAGGGTATCTAGTCAGCATATTGATCTGTACCCCTCACCAAATCATCATTTTGTGTTGTGGATCTCTAGGAAAGTTTATTAAGCATGTATTTTACCTTAATGGTAAGTTTTTTGGTGTTGCAACAATCAGTGTATGAGTGAGGAGATTCGGTAAAATTATTTTCTATTTATTTTCTCATTGTGCCTGACTTAATGAATGTAGCATGTCGCGGATGTATAAGGAGTAGTTGTTTAATTGTTTCTAAGTTTGAGAATATTTTTTTGGGTCCCAAATATGTCTTATCCAACCTTTGTGGGTGTGCATTAAATATAACTTATGATTTGAGCCAATTGTTCAAGAATATTTCATGTTTTTGTTGAAGTCGACCTAAGTGATTAAAATTTTTGCTAGCAGATATATATATGAGATCGGTAATTCATTTTTGAAGAGAGGATGAAGTAGTGAGAAGATGTGAATGTATGAAAAGAGTAGAACAAATGTATGAGTGAATATCAAAAGATCAATTGAGTAAATTTTTCTTGAGAAAAAGAAGATTATTATGAATTAAGGCAGAGTAGAGCAAAGCGAGTTGTACGATCAAACAAAAGGTTCAAAATATATTTTATGTGCTTCACCGGAACTAAATCTAGGCATTTGTAGATGCTATATTCTCAGTTCAATTTATGTTGTAATCACAAACATTTTGTAAGGAAGTGAGCTCTAGCTAGTGTGCCTGAATGCAATTGAATTCCCTTTTATTCATACTTTTAACAAAGTATAAATTGTGGATTAATCTCCATTGTGGTTTTTCCCCTAACAGGGTTTCCACGTAAAAATATTGGTGTTATGGTTTTTTTATCATCTTGTCCATGTGCTTGCATCTTTATTTCTGTTTATGTACTAAAAATGGTTTAAGATTTGAATTAAAAGTCTAATTTTTTGAACACTGATTCATGCCCCCTCTTAGTGTTCCTTGGGTCCAACAATTGGTATCAGGGCATAGTTCCTTTGTAGAAATTTAATAGCTTGAGGTGGATCTTGGAGTACAATGGAATCTGCCCTTCAACAACTTATGGTGGCTCTTGATGATCTTGATCAGTCTAAAGCGGAAGTCATGGAATTAAGAGAAAATCTTGTGGATGCTGAGAAATTCATTCAATCATTGAAGGATAAAATCAATGAGTCAAGAGAAAAGAGGAAGGAACTTTATGATTAGCTAGAGAAGAAAGAAAATAAAAACCTAGAAGATGTTCACCTAAATTAGACCCTAAAAGAGATAATTGGGGAATGTGAAAAGCTTGCTAGAAATAATGCTACTATGAAGCTTGAGATGGAATCTATGGCAATAAAACTAACTAAGGAGATTGAAGAAAGGAAGAAAGAAAAATAGTTATTCTCAGAGATGAAATCACTACTACAAATGAGTACAAGAAGTTTAGGATCAATTTTTCTAAGCTTGATGAGATGACTAAAGGATAAAAGGATGCAAATGATAAATGAGGTCTTGGATATGTGAAGGAAGAAAGCTCCATATCTAAACATAAGGATTCTAGAAAAAGAAATTAGATGAACAAAGGCAAAAGGTATCCAATAAGACAACCCAATGCTTAAAATTTTAATGGTTACTACTTTGCTTGTAATAAATTTGGTCATATGGCTTCTCAGTGTAGAAGTAAAATAAATTCAAGCAGTCCATAATTTCCTGGTCAGTGTTTTAATTGCAAAAAGCTAGGTCACAAGTCTATTGAATGTAGAAGTATGTCTGTCAGTTCAAGAAATGTTAAATGCTATACTTGTGGAAGATTTGGGAATGTTACTAATCAATGCAAATTAGGAGGAAATTAGTGGAATGAGTTGTATAGATAGAGAAATATAGTGTGTTATAGTTGCAACAGTTTTGGTCACATTGCAAGATTCTACAATAATAGAAACATGGATAAAAGAGGTCTCGTATACAGAGGAAATTGTTTGCAAAAAGATGGCAAAGGAAAAGGAAAAGTGACTGTGGAAGAAATAAGAGATCATATGAAGAAAACATGGGTAAATAAGAGTGGATCTGATGAAGGAAATAAGCCCTCACTAGAAGTAGCCTCCATTAATTCCTCTAGAAATTGAGCTCAGGCCATTGGCCTAGGGGGATTTTTTCAAGGAAGATCCTTTGGCCCCTTGTCGGTAGCTGGCACCGAAATGTAGGAAATTGTTAGTAGCTATGATAAAAGTTTAAAAATGCATCAGTGATCACTTATGTAGGAACATGAGAAGTAGAAGGTCCGTAGACAAATTTTTCTTTTGTTGTCTGAGAAAACTGAGTTACTAGAACTCCCAGGAAAAAGTATTTAATGTAGTTAAAAAGGTTAGGTGCATGAAGTCATAAAAGGGTATTTGGAACCCTCATTTGTCACCTTGCATTGTAGGAGAACACAAGGAGAGCCTTTGCAATGAAATCTCAAAGGAGTAAAGAAAATTTGACAACAAATTCTTTAGGTATTTTAGTTGCTTGTAGAATTTCAAAATTTTGTGCTTGGTAGAAAGCCTTATTTGGTACAGAAAGAAAAATGAAGCAAACCAAAGGAATAGTGACTTTGGATGAATATAATAGTAGGAAGACTAGGGATGCAAGAAATTTGTTGCTAGCTGGTGAATTGAAGTGGCTTGAAGGTGAGAAACATAAGAATTAGGACATCTGGAATGAGTTTCCCTATTTCGTCAACATGGAAGTGGTCAGGTTTATCTTGAATAGATTGGATGAAGATATCCTTACTTTGGATAAACCCTATCAAATTTCAAAAGAGGTGATCATAAATATAACAGGATTATGCAATATTGGAGATGTTTCGAAAAAGAAGTCAATTCAGAATCAAGTGGTCGAAACCCTAACTAGAGTAAAATGAGATCAAAGAGATCTATTAATTTCAACAATCAAAGGTCCAATAATGAGGTACATTGCACATGGAATTTCATATAAAATTTTCTTTAGAAACAAGGAAGGATCAACCTTGGTAGGTGTAGTTTACATTTCACACAAAATGATAATGGAAGATGAAGACTTTGATCTATGTGGATTGATGAAAGATCAATTGATGGAAAATGTGAAATTGACGAAGGATGCAGATTACCCCTTTAGGTTTGGTACCCTAGTTATATGCATTATGATGTATTTTTTGAATTTCTTGCCTCATAATGATAATGTGGTATGGAAGGAAAATGAACCTATTTGTAAGAAAATGTTCAAACATTTCAATACTTTGGAAAATTGTGGTTAAGTTCATGAAAATTTCTTTAGTGAGTTGCTAAGAAAGTTTGGAATAGTTGGCATCTCTCTTTCGGTAAGAACAATTGAAGTTGGGTTCTCTTTCGATAAGATGGAGGAGAAGCAAAAAAGGGCTCTAGAGTTTTCATATGACATTCTTCTAGCACACAAATCTCCAAGAACTGAAGGAAAAGGCAAAGACCAATTAATTGTGGATATACCAAATAAAGATTCTAATGATTACACTGCAAGAGATGAACTAAAATCAATTGAATCGGATGTGGTGATAACAAAAGAAAGCAATGAAGAAGGTGCTCTATTCAAAACAAAGATACTGCAAATTGTTTAGGAGGAAGATGCAATGCAAAAGATTGCTGACATATGGTTAAATGGACCATCATATGAACAAGACTTCATTGAGACACTCTAGGTAGATACTTTGTGCACAACAACATTGAATTGGAAAGTTTACAAAATGTACTTCCAAAAGAATTGATTGAATGTATTAGAGAGGCTATGGACTCTGTGTCTCAGGACAAGAAAGAGGAAGAAGTAATTTTACATCTAAAGGAGTAGTTTAGGTTGTCTCTCACCAAATTGAAAATAAAATGAATGTGTTAAGGAAATGCATTGACTTAGAAGAAAATAAGGTTTACAATTATTGTCTTTGGTGGCCTCATGTAGTTGGTAAATACAAGGACAAGTTGGAGCAAATTGAGAGTGAGTTGATCAAAATTGGTCAGGATTACAATATGTTTTAGGACCTGGATGGAGTAGTCAAGAAAAAGATTCATGAGTTGTAGAAGGAGCATGCAAAGGTTCACTTTTCCAGAAACACTCTAATGGACACTTTCTGGAAAGTGAAGGATCTAATTGAATGTAGAATGGAGTAGAAAATTGAGATTCTAAAGAAAGGAGAGAAGCTAGAAGAAGTGATTACAATTTCAAAATTCCTCATTTAGATCATCAACTGAACATTAGAAAACAATAGTTTGATAATAATTATTGATATTGTAGTAGATGCTTGGAAGAAATTTCTTTTGGAGATAAAGGATAAGTATAAAATAATTTTCTAATTTGTGCAACAGTTGTAAACTCTCAAATTTTGATCAATTTTTGCATCAATAAAGGGTGAGAGAGTGCAGTGTAAATTTTAGAAAAAGGAGAGTAAGCAGAAAATTTTTGTCATTGATGTCAAACAGGGAGGAGAGCAGTGAAAAATGTCTTAACATTCTAAGGGGGAGTAGTGTTTTTTTGTATTTTAAAATTTTGAGTTTTGGTTCTAAAACTTAGTCATTTTTCACTAAGTGTTGGCATCAATGCCAAAGAGGGATATTGTTTATGGCTTCTAGTGTTGTCATTGATGGCAAGCTAAGTCATCCCTCTAGTTCACAGACCAATATTTATCCATATAGGTGAGATAAGTTAAGATCAGTATTTTACTGGCAGAGAACATGACCAACAAGGTATCCAGTCAATATATTGATCTATATGCCTCACTAGATCATCATTTTGTGTTGTGGATCTCCAAGAAATTTTTTTAAGCATGTATGCTACCTTATTGGTAAGTTTTTTGGTGTTGCAACAATCAGTGTACGAGTTGGGAGATTCAGTAAAATGATTTTTTGTTTATTTTCTCATTTTGGCTGACTCAATGAATGTAGCATGTTGTAGATGTATAAGGAGTAGTTTTTTAATTGTTTCTAAGTTTCAAAATATTTTTTTGGGGCCCAACTATGTATTAGCTAACCTTTGTGGGTGCACGTTAAATATAACTTATGATTTGAGCTGATTGTTGGAGAATATTTCATGTTTTTGTTGAAGCTGACTTACGTGATTAAAATTTTTGCTATCAAATATATATATGAGATTGGTAATTCATTTTTGAAGAGAGGATGAAGTAGTGAGAATGTGTGAATGTGTGAAAAGAGAAGAAAAAATGTATGAGTGAACATCAGAAGATCAGTTGAGTAAATTTTTCTTGAGTAGAAGAAGATTATTGTGAATTAAGGTAGAGAAAAGTAGAGTGAGTTGTAGGATCAGATAGAAGGTTTACAATCTATTTTATGTGCTTCACTAGAACTAAATCTAGGCATTTGTAGATGTTATCTTCTCAGTTCAATTTTTATTGTAATCACAAACATTTTGTAAGGCAATGAGCTCTAGGAAGTGTGCCTGAATGCAAGTGCATTCCCTTTTATTCATACTTTTAACAGAGTATAAATTATGGATTAATCTCCACTGTTGTTTTTCCCCTAATAAGGTTTCCACATAAAAATATTGGTGTTATGGTGTTTTTATCATCTTGTTCATGTGCTTGCATCTTTATTTTTGTTTATGTGTTGAAAATGGTTTAAGATTTGAATTAAAAGTCTGATTTTCTGAGCACTATTCACCCCCCCTCTCAGTGAGTCCAAAAATATCTACAATCAAAGATTTAGTGACAAGGTACATTGCTCATGGAATATCATACAAAATATTTTTTAGAAACAAAGAAGGTGCTTCTTCGGTAGGTGCAGTCTTAATTTCCTACAAAATGATAATGGAAGATCAAGATTTTGATCTTTGCATATTACAAAAAGATCAATTGATGGAGAACGTGCAATTGATGAAGGAAACAGGTTACCCTTTCAGGTGTGGTACTTTGGTTACATGCCTTTTGATTTATTTTTTGAATTTCTTTCCATTGAATGGCAATGTAATGTGGGAAGAGAGTGAACCGGTTTGCAAACAGATATACATATACTTTAACAATTTAGCAAACTGTGATAAAGTGTATGAAAGTTTCTTTAATGATTTGCCAAAGAAGTTTGAATCAACTAGTGTTTCAATTCTAGTAAGAGAACTTGAAGTTGGTTCCTCCTCTTGTGAAATTGAAAGAAAGAAGAGAAGAGCAAAAGAAATTGATATCAGTACTCCACCAACATGCAAGACTTTAAAAGTTGAAGGGAAAGGAAAAGAACAAGTGATTGTGGACATACCAAATGAGGAATTTGATAAGGAAACTAAGGAAACCCTTGGAAAATAATTGGAAATAGATGAGCCAGAATAATAAAAGGAAATGATAGAAGGAACTGAAGGAGAAGGTGATCTAACCAAGGACGAGTTATTGCAGCTTATCCATGAGGAAGAAGGAATGCAAAAAATTGTGAACATGTGGTCTATCAAGCCTTCATATGAGCAAGACATGATCTTGGGTGTACTAGGTGTTCATTTTGTGCACAATCACATCAAACTAGAGATTTTTCATAATAAGTTTCCAATAAAGATGATTGGATGTATCAAGGAAGCCATGGACTCTAAGTCTTAGAATAAGGAAGAAGAAGAAGGGATTCTTCATTTGAAGAAGCAATATAGATTGTCACTTAGCTAAAAAAGAACATGAATGAGCTAAGGAAATTCATAAGCACAACAAACAACATTTATAACTATTGTATTTGATGGCCCCATGCAATTAGCAAGTACAAGGAAAAGTTGGAACAAATTGAATCTGAACTAAATAGTATTAGTCAAAATTTTAACATGTCTCAGGACCAAGATGGTGCAATTAGGAAAAGGATTCAAGAATTGCAAACAAATCATACAAATGTTAAGAATACTAGGAACAAAATTGTGGACACCTTTTGGAAAGTGAAGGACATAACAGAATGAAGGCTGGAACAATTGATTAAAATACTAAAGAAGGGAGAAGTATTGAAAGATGCCTTCACCATTCTAGAATCCCTCATCAAGATTATCAACTAGACATCTAAAAAAAATAGCATGATCATAATCACTAAGATTGCAATGGAAGCTTGGAAGAAATTCCTTTTGGAGATGAAGGAAAAGTACAATATAATCTTCAATTCGTAGGTGTATTTCTTTAAGTTTTTGAATCAAAGTTTTGCATAAGTTTTTGGTTATACCTTAATAAGGAGAGATTGTTAGAATAAAGGGAAAAAGGAAATATTTTATTATCTTTTCATTGATGTCAAAGGGGAATAGAGAGCACTGAAAAATGCCTTATCAATTTGAGGGGGAGTTTTGTTGAGTATTGTCTACTTTCACATTTTTTAGTTTTGAAGGTTCCGACACTTAGTCATTTTTCACTAAGTGTTGCCATCAATTCCAAAGGGGGAGATTGTTGGCATATGGCTTCTAGTGTTGTCATTGATGGAAACTAAAGTCATTGATCTAGTTTACACTATAGTATCTGACCCTACCAAAAGATAGGATGAAGAATAGGGTATTTGGCTAAAGATTGGATTTTTCAAGTAGTTTGCATTACCAACTTATCAATTTTGGTTGTGGATCTTAGGGAAGGTTGTTGTGTATCTGAAATATATTATTCTTGAGTTTTGTTCTATCGCATCATGTGGTGTACAAGTTAGGAGATTCAGTTGTTCATATTTCTATTCATCAGTATATGAAGGTCGACTAATGAATATTGGGTGTTACAAATGTTTAAGGTGGAATTGTTTAAAGTATTCTTGTATTGAATATTTTGTTTTAGGTCCTAACTATGTTGTGTATGATTTTGGTGGATGTGCATTAAATGTTGCTCATGATTTGAGCTGATAGTTGGAAGAAATTTTCTATTTCTTGAAGCCAACATATAGCAACGAAATTATTGGTAGCAGATATATATATGAGATTGGTTAATTCATTTTAGTGTTCATGTGTGAGAGTTTGATATGTATTGATGTGTGTGCAAATATTAGAAGAGCGGATGAGCGATTTTCATTAGTGCAGAAGAGGGTTTTTTATGAAGCGAATTAAGGCAGAGTAGAGCGAAATGCAGAATCAAACTATAGGTCCATAATCTAATGTATGTGCCTAAACGAAATTGTAATCAAGAATTTATAGATGCAATCTACTCAGTTCAACCTTTTTTTGTAATCCAAATATTTTGTAAGGTAGTGAGCTCTAGGAAATGTGACTGAATGAAAGTGCATTCTCTTTTGTAAAACACTTATATTTTGAGTACTCAAATTGTGGATTAACCTCCATCATGGTTTTTCCCTTAATCAGATTTCCACATAAAAATCCTTGTGTTATAATGTTGTGGCCTGTTTTTAGATATGTTCATGCATCTTTCATTTGATTGAATGTTTTAGGTACTAAAGAGAATAGTTTAATAAAGTTAAAATTGCACAAGACTAATTCACCCCTCTCTCAGTGTTGCTTGAGTCCAACAAGCTCTCACTTTGGGTATTTTGAAACAAGGGTTTTGTGAAGGAAAGTTTCCTGAAAGATGGAGTTTTTCAGTTTAGTGATCTAAGTTGTTTGTAAGAGCATATCGAGTTGAGTTGTTTGACCCTTGCATTGTCATCAAATGTTTCCTACAAGCAAGGGAAATTTATAAAAATATGAAGGTGAACTTGAACACATTGTGTTCTTACGGTGTGCATAACATTAACTATTGTCTTTGAACAAGATTTGAAAAGTGAGGGACAACCCTGTGTTTTTTCCATCCTACAACTTTTTTTGTGCATCTTGTGTTCCAAATGTATAACGGTATTGAAATGGAATGTTTGCTACAAGTAAGGTTTGTTATAAAATATGAAGGTGAACTTCAATACACTATGTTCTTACAGTCGGCATAACAAAAACTGTTGTCTTTGAAGAAGAATTGAGAAGTGAGGGACAACCCTCTGTGTTTTCCATCCTACAACTTTTTTTTTGTGTGGAACTTTGCTGGAAGCAAGGGTAGTTATAAAATATGAAGGTGAACTTCAATACATTATGTTCTTACAGTGCATTTAACACTAACTATTGTCTTTGAACAAGATTTGAAAAGTGTGGGACAACCCTGTGTGTTTTCCATCCTACAACTTTTTTTGTGCATCTTGTGTTCCAAATGTATAACGGTATTGAAATGGAATGTTTGTTGCAAGTAAGGGTTGTTATAAAATATGAAGGTGAACTTCAATACATTGTGTTCTTACAGTCTACATAACAAAAAGTGTTGTCTTTGAAGAAGAATAGAGAAGTGAGGGACAACCCTCTTTGTTTTCCACCTTGCAACTTTTTTTTTGTTGTGGAACTTTTGTTGCAAGCAAGGGTAGTTATAAAATTTGAAGGTGAACTTCAATATATTGTCTTCTTATGGTGTGCATAACACTAATTGTTTCCTTTGAATAATATTTCAAAAGTGTGGGACAACCTTGTGTGTTTTCCATCTTGCAACTATTATGTAAAATTTGTGTTCAAAACATATGAAAAAATATTGAAATGGAGTGTTTTGTTGAAAGGAAGGGGTGTCATAAAACAAGAAGGTGAACTTCAAAACATTCTTTTGTTACAGTCTGCAAAAAAAAAAAGTGAGCCACAACCCATTGTGTTTTCCATGATGCAACTGCTATGTAAATTTTGTATTCAAAACATATGAACAAATATTGAAATGGAGTATTTTGCTGAAAGTAAGGGTTGTCAACAAACAAGAAAGTGAATTACAAAACATTCATTTCTTATAGCCTGCATAAAATAAGAAGTGAGCCACAACCCACTATGTTTTCCATGATGCAACTGTTATGTAGATTTTGTGTTGGAAACATATGAGCAGATATTGGACAATAGTGTTTTTCTCAAAGTAAGGGTTGTCAACAAACAAGAAGGTGAACTTCAAAACATTCATTTATTACAACCTAAATAAAATAAGAAGTGAGCCACACCCCATTGTGTTTTCCATGATGCAATTGTTATGTAAATTTTGTGTTGGAAACATATGAGTAGATAAGAAGAGTGTTTTTCTCAAAGTAAGGGTTGTCAACAAACATGACGGCGAACTTCAAACCATTCTTTTGTTATAGTTTGCATCAAATAAGAAGTGTCACAAACCACTGTGTTTTCTATTATGAAACTAATATGTGCATTTTGTGTTCCAAACATATGAATAGATATCGAAATGGAATGTTTGGTGAAAGCAAGGGTTGACATAAAAAAAGAAGGTGAACTTCAAAACATTGTTTTGTTAAAGTTTGCATAAAAGAAAGCGGTCATTCGACAAGAATTGAGAAGAGAGTCACAACCCAGTGTGTTTTCCATCATGCAATTGTTATGTGCATTTTTGGTTGGAAACGTATGAACAAATATTGAAATGGAATATTTTATGAAAGTAAGGGTTATTAAAAATTATGAAGATCAACTTTAAAACATTGTTTTCTTACAGTGTGCATAATAGAAAGTGCTAGTTGCATGTGCTTACATTTGTAAGTAAGTTTGACATAAACAATAATATTTGAGGTGGCATTTCCTACCATTATTTGATGGAATTTGACATTTTCTATAATGAAATTTCACATGGCAACAAAAAGTGTCATGAAATCTGGGTTGATGCAAGAAGTTGGGTACACAAAAAGCTCAAAAAGTGGAAGTGTTTTTGCTATTTTTCAGAATTTGTCACACTTAGACCGAAAATTTGAGGCACTTACACAATGAATCTTAAAAAAAAGTTGCTAATATGAAATTTTTAATTTTGAATCTAGTTTCTAAATATTTAAATTATTCAAATACCCAGATTATAGAAATTAAATTTTGATAGGAATCTATAAAAATCACTTTTTAAAAGTCCCTATTTTTTTTACCATACCAAGCATGTGTATGAACACCACTTTTTGACCCAAATAAAATTATTTTTCTAATTCATTTTTGGAAAAGAGAGCTAACAACATGAAGATTGATGTGGATTTTTTTTTTGTAATTTTTTGTTGAATATTTTTTTTTAATTGATTTTTTATTGGCCTTAATTGTTGTTTTTAAAAATCGTGTAGACAACATAATTGGACCTAAACTAAATTTTCTTTGAATCTTTTTTTTTTCAATTTTGTAGAGAATTTTCTGAAGTTTGATGCCAAATAATTTTTTTTACAAGAAACTTAACCAAAAAAAGTTATTAAAA